>JAQZBX010007684.1:13594-50091 GCA_029593785.1 Cabassous unicinctus | reverse complement strand
ACCATTGTGGTTGGTACATGCTAATTATTTGATGAATAGCAGACATCATCACTTTGTGTCCAAACATTCAAAGAACTTCAGAAATTGAAACCATGAGAGATCACCTAATTCAATCTAATCATTTTGTAGAGGGAAGAAAATGAGTACCAGAGAATTGAAATGATTTTTCCAAGACAACAACACTAAACACAGAGCTGGACCAAGCTTCTCTTGATTCTCAAACTCCAGGACAATGTGTCCATACTTGGACATGATTGGGCAAACCCAAAGTATCCAAAGTATCATGAATACTTATAAATAATTAAATACTTGCTCCTTCTCTCAGACACGGCCTAAGAGCTAAATATCCAGATGCCAAGTATTACTCCCATCTCATTTCATCCTCCCTGTGTTGGTTTTTGCCAAATTGCTGGACCTTGTCTTATTTTGTTATCACTCCACCTGCTGAAGTGATATACTGTACCACAATTTGATTGATATAGGGAAAATGTCTTTAATATCTGAAGTCATAAACATATCACATTTTAAAAAGATATTACTTCAGAAGTGTGAAGTGTTGTTTTAATACTTACAGCATATTTACTGCAATGACAATGAATTAAGCCAACAGTGCCTCTGTCCATCTGTGGTAGATTGAATTATTTATCCCAATTTAGACATGTTCTTAATATCAATCCACACTCTTGTGGTTATGAACCCATTTTTAAGTAGGATCTCTTGAAGATATTGTATTTAGTTATGGTGTGGCCCAACTGAATGAGGTTGGGCCTTAATCCAGTTTAATGAAGGCCTTTATAAGTAGATGAAATTCAGAATTCAGATATAGAGAAAGCTGCAGGGAAGAGCCAGAAGCAAGAAGCTATCCAGAACCCAGAAGAGAAAGGAGAGGCCATTGCCATGTGACAGGAAAGCCAAGGAACCACAAAGATTGCCAGACAGCCAGAACACTGTCGACCCAGGGAGGAAGCAAACCTTCTAGCCTCTGAAACCGTGAGACAGTAAACTCCTGATGTTTAAGCCAGCCCATTGTGTGGTATTTTCCATAGCAGCCTTCAAAGACATCAGACAAAGACATCATCCAATATAATAATTTAACAGAAGAATACCAGTCTTCATGATCATAGAACTTTACAATATTCTCTAGTCAGGGTAATCAGAGTCACAGTCAAGCAAATTACTGGAAAATGTGCAGTGGGGGTACAGAAAGGAAGCAGAAAAAAAGTGGAAAAGTAAGACAAAGTCTGCTCCATCTCCAAGGATTCTTTGGTATTCTAGTGCTACAGACGAATTTGAGAAATGGCAGTACAGATCTCTAAGTCACTAGAAAGAATGATGAATTGTGATTATTGTGACATCTTTCCCTCATCAATTATGCATAAAGACAGTTTGGATTTTTCTTTTCTGATTTTTGTTGCTTTCTTAAATTGGTTAGGACTTCCAGTCTCAATATTGAATATAAACAGTGACAGCACAGATCCTTGTCTTTTCCTCACCTTAATTGCCATGCTTCTAAATTTTCACCATTAAGTTTTATGTTTACTGTAGGTTTTAATAGGTATTAAAACCTACACTTCTATTCCAAATCTGCTACATTTTTAAAACAATAACATTGATTATTATCAAATGACTTTTCTTCCTATTGACATGATCATTCTATTTTTATTCTGTTAAATCTATGTATTTTAGTAATAAATATTTATATTAAAATGTTCTTTGGCTAATTCATGTCTTCATAGGAAAATATACACAGCATACAAATGTACAGAGTTAACAAAAGAGCAAGAATTTGCCCAAAAATGTAAGATTTAAAGAGAGAAGCTAATTTTAACAATGCAAGTGAAAAGAAGAAAATACACAAACTAGATATACCTCTAAGTCATTTGAAAATTTCTTGTTTAAGCATACGCTTTTGTTAAATTTCAATAAAAAGTGTAAGTCAGTGAATATCATTTCTTACAAGTTTTGCAGGTCTCAGAAAAATTCTGTAATCACCAAGAATTCATTCTACAAATATTTTATTTTTAGGATGCATTTCCAAACTTAATGAAAATATTATTTTTCTTAATGCTATTCTTTAGTATGTATTCTCCACCCACCAGTCCATGATATTTCTATGGAAACTGAAATGGTTTGCAGCTTTTGGGTGTTCTATCCTGGTTGATACTTTGGGTCTTTCTCATCCTGATAAACCGAAATTATGTACAATGGAGAGTTATCGTAGCAGGGGCAAATCAGATCAGTCAGTTCACAGCAGCTCGAAGCAAAGATGCCATAGCTACTGTAATTTATGAAAACAGTTGCCTTTGTTTTTAGGAAATAGACACTGAAATATTTAGGGGAAAATAAACATATATTAATATAGATATATAAATGTATAGATATATAGATATAAATATATGGGTAAAATATTAACAGTATAAGAAATCTGGAGGAAAGTTATATAAGAATTATTTGTATTATTCTTACAACTTTTCTGTAAGTCTAAAATTATGTCAAAGGAAAATTTAAAAGAAAAAGTTATGGCAAAGAACAAGAACAAACAGAAATGTTTTTAATATAAAATAGGGATGGTCTGATTAGCCACTTAAATAGTGAAGTCAATTTTGATGAGTGATTTACAGCATGATTTACATAGACTTTAATCTTCCCAATTAGAAAATAAATGGGAAAAGAGAACTGCAGATATTCACTTTACATGTAACTGTACTCAAACTCAATTAGCCCAGAAACTGATTAGCATTTCTTTACATTTTTGTCTTTTTGTGTCAAACAATAGAATACTTATAAATAAAAACAAAATATAGCAGTTTAAAATTAATTATTTCTGAACCATATTTCTTACAACCCATACAAAAATCACCTGGCTTGTTACCTCTGCCGGCTCTGTGGAGCACTGAACAAGACAGAGTCTATAGGAAAATATAACTATGGTCTGTTTAAGGAACTACGGTGCTGCAGAACATTTATTTGAATCAATTTTGGTTCTATAATCAGGGTTATCTGATTATTTTGTGAATCTGTTTTAGGAAGAAATTTTCCTACTAATCTTACAGATAGAGCGTGGACTACAAGATGCTATTTTTGTTTAATGGTTTTCTGCCCTTAAGGAGTTTTTCATTTTACATATCAGGTTTCAAATTGGAAAGCTGCCAAATTGGCTCTAATTTAAGCTTGATATTACAAATGAATCTCTGGGTAAGCATCATAAATCATCCTGTGAAAATATCAGTGCATCTGAAAGCCTGACCAAAACAATTTCATGTCCAAAGCATCTCTTTGCCCTAATGAACAAAAAGTTTAATCAGGCAGTAGATCAGAGCAAGCTTCAGTTACCTTCAGATAAACTCAAATAAAACTTTTTAAAAATGTGAGTTTCAGACTTCATCCATCCACTGAATAAATCTTCTGTCAATGATGTTTTCACCTACTCCCATTTATTAAGTGGTATTTGGTGACCAATAAGCCTGCCTTTTATATAGTGTCACTCATTCAAAAGCTTATCATAAACTGAAGTCAAATTTTCCCAATGGATACTATAAGAGAGCAGACCACCTCTGCAGTAGCTGAGTCTCATTTAATTGGTAGTGACAAGTCCTGTTTTTCCATTCCTTTTCAAATTGTGATGGCTAAACTCTATTTAAATCATACTTTGAATGATTCATTAAAATAATTTCATAATTTTAGTGACTAATCAGAATATTTCTATTTTATATTAAACAAATTTCTATTTGTTCTTGTTCTTCAATGTATTTTTTTCTTTTCTTTTTTTAATTTGACATAATTTTAGATCTATAGAAAAGTTGCATCAACCATTTGTTCGCTTGGGTTTCTAAGGCTTGGCAGCATGGACAAGGCTCAGCTGTCGTGGTTCATCTCTGCTCCTCTTGATGTCCCCTGGACTCATTCATGCTTTCATGGGTCAGGTGGCAAGTCAGCTGGCTGGTCCCAGATGGCTTCGCTTATATGCTTGGCATTGTTCACATTGTTATTGTTTTTAATAGATTATTTATAATACTTTCAAATAATTGTCCTGGATCTAAGACCACTTGTTTTATATGCCTTTTCCTTAAGAACACAGTGACTCCCTGTGGTGGACTAAAATGTGTAACCCAGTTTGGACATGTTCCTGAACGTTCTGATGGGTGTGAACCCATTGTAAGTAAAATCTTTTCAAGATGTTACTTCAGTTAAGGTGTAGCCCAACTAAATCAGGTTGGGCTTTCACCCAGAATGCTGGAGACCTTTATAAGCAGAATGAAAGACAGAGGGTAAAAGAAGCTAGGAGACACCACTATGTGACAGAAAAGTCAAGGACCAAGGATTGCCAGTAACCAGCCCCAGAATGCCATAGTCTTCAAAAAAAAGTATCACCTTACTGACACATTGATTTTGGACTTCTCTTAGCTTCAAAACTATGGGTCAATAAATTTCTGTTGTTTAAGCTAACCCATTGCATAATTTTTGTTTTAGTAGCCAGAAAACAAAACCACTCCCATTTAGCCCCAATGAGCCAGATATTTATCTTCCCACAGAGTAAACACTGTTGTGTATGGATCTGTTTATGCATCATATCTGCTCTTTAACATCAGTTGTTAAAATCCTAGTGTTGAGCCTTTCTTTCAATAAATTGTTAAATTCCTATTTCTCCTTAATCAACCTCTTCCCAGATTACTCTAATGTTGTGCATTGCCTGGATATTTTACATGTAGTGCAATATGATGCTTGTGTTTTATTAAATCAGTCACAAAATAAAAAAAAATTCTTTCAGTGCTCTTTTTGATAGGCACAGTGAAATCTGGGTGGGGGGCTCCTTTGAAAATACTTGGGGATAACATATAACCTTTCTTTTCTTATTTCATTTATTTTATGGATGGTATCATCAGTATGCGCCATAAGTGCAGATGCAGAACAGTCTGTATCCAAGAGTAATTGAACTTTAGATATAAGAACTTTATCAAACAAAGATTTTATAACTGAGTTATTAAGAGAGAAAGTTTGGAGGTAGAGAAACGGTCCACCTCAGGCACAAGGCAGATTTTCTTCAAGTCCTTATTTTTGACAGGTAGGTTTCAGTGACCACTATCCCATTTATAATCACAAGCATAATATACATCCTGCTGGAAGACAACTACAAAGCTGATGGGACAAATATGTGCTTTCGGGAAAATAAGCAGTTTTTGGAAATAGATCATTACTTTCCCCTCTTCATTTTAATTTTGTTCCAAACTTTAAAATTTGTAGGTTTGGCCACTGGGATAGTTAACAGTAACTTACCCCAGAGAGGATGTTTATTTCATTATCATATAAATGTCCGAGATGGACGGCAGTCCTGTTCCAGGGTGTGGTACTGGAATTCAGGATACTTACTCCATCTCAGGATATATCTTACTGCTCCTCCATTCCCACTTCTGCTTGTTCAAAGCAGACTCTTCACAATGAAGTCCAGCCCCAGAGAGAGAGGAAAAGGGAGCAGAGGGCAGGCAGCTTCCTTTTATGGATCTAGCCTAGGCAATATTACACATTACTTGGTGAACATGCCATTTTCCAGAGCTGTCATATTATCATGCCAAATTTCAAGGGTGGATTGGGAATATTGTCCCTACTTGGATTGCCAAGATCAAGCTATAACTTACTAAAAGGACAATGATGATATACAAATACCATTGATTGTATACTTTGGATGGATTTATGCTTTATTAATATGTATCAATAAAATTGATTTCTTAAAAAAAGACAATGAGGAGAATGGCTTCTCCTCATACGAATTAATTAGATAATTAATAGTCTTAGTCTCAGTATTCAAACTATATTTTGAAGACATGAATTAGTCACCTCTGGAAGACAGTTTAGCATTGCATATTGAAAGCCTTAAATGTGTACTATTAATACAACCATCACATTGCTAGACATAACCCAAGAAAATAACTATGAATGGACACAAAAATTTTGTTACAGTTATCATCACTACATATTGTGAATACTGAAAGAAAATGCTTTTTTTATAAAGTTATTCTCCTAATGACATAAAGAGAACATCTCCAAAAGTTAATGCAAAACAGAAATCTAGTACACTATCAAATCTCATTTTATAAAGCAAACCTTTACCTCCGCTGTATTTTTAATTCAGTACGGCATTAATGACTGAGGAATCACCACACTCTTCATTTTCTTTTGAATCTTATTTGGGTGGACTCTGGGACAATAGAAGAAGTAATATGTTTTCGCTGCTGCGATCTACTTAACTGAAGCAAATTTCAGAAGGTGAGCTATTACTGTGGAAATCCAGAATCCAGATAAATTGGGTCAGGACTGCTCACTCCTTTCTTGGGCTATCTTCTCTCCTTTAACTTAGGCTCCAGTGAAAGAATTGCTACATTTTTGTAAAAAGGACAAAAAGTTAAAAAAATTATTGGCTTCAGATAAGGCAACAACACTTTAACTTGCCCTCTAGATCTAATTTAAACTGGAAAAATATTTCTAAACAAGAACTGAATAAAACAGCCAATTGAGAGCATTGCCAGGAATGGATGAAAAGTATCTACTTGTTAAAAAAGTCTGGCCAGAATTACAGCAGTGACTTTTTTGCCTGGATTCTTTTGTGTACCCAATGGCAGAACCCAATGATGCCCATTTATTTGACCATCAAATTTCATTAAAGAGATGGAAATGTAATCTCATAGTAGGTTTGTTTCTTTATCAACTGCTTAATTATGAGAACTTCATCATGTTAAAATGGATTACATTTGCTACCCTGGCACTCACCAGCATCTAACTTGTAAAAAGCCTATCAACTTTTACTTTTCCATTTCAACTCTAGTGTTCCAAGGGGACATGATTTGACTTTGAAAACCAGCTGCAGACATCTACTTGCTCTGTCCCAGTGTATTTTTAAGGTGTTTAAGTCAAATCATTTTATATCAATTTAACCTTTATTAAGGACAGGAGGGCAAATTTGCTTCTTTATCTGCCATCACCAGTAGGTTTATTGTTTTCTTCCTCAAATATTCTTGGAAGCTCCAATTAGTAATTGAAATTTCCTGTGGATTTGTGATGATTGAGGGTCTATTTCTCATGGCACTGACGGGCCTGCTGAGACACCCAGACGTGATTCTTGTGATTCTCTCTGCTCCTGCTGAGAGTGTAATAGCAGGGTCAGGCTCATACTTGATAAACCATACAATTATTGTTGTGCATTTTTAGGCAAACTTTAACTATAAGAAATCTGACTTTGCTTTTATTTGCTGTGAGCTAACTGATATGATTTGCCTCTGCTATAACTCTCTATTGTTCTTTGCCATAACTTTTTATTTTAACTTTTTCTTTTGATGTAATATAAGAATTATTTGTATTATTTTTGCAGAAAAGTTGTAAGAATAACACAAATAATTCTTATATAATTTTCTCCCAGATTTCTTACATTGTTAACATTTTACCCACATATTTATATCTATATATCTATGTATTTGCATATCTATATTGATATATATTCAACCTAAATTGATATATATTAATTTTCCCCTAAATATTTCAGTGTCTATTTCCTAAAAACAAAGGCAATTGTTTTCATAAATTATAGTAGGTGTTTAAATAAGGATATTGGCATCTTTGTATATTCTTTTATTTTTCTTTCAAATAGTCTAACTCTTCTTAAGACTACTTCTCTGTTGCCCATTTTAAATTAGCTTCCAATGTACGCTGATCCCCATCCCCACCCTACACCTACCCCAGCGTGGCATTCATCTCATTTTCTGGCAAATTCCCCTCACGATGTCTATCTCTCTGATACACTACAAGCTTGTGGCAACCAGGACAATATTCGTTTTAATTCCCTCTGGATTCCAAAGTAGCACAATGCTTGTGACTTGATAAACTTACCATAATATTTTTAGACAAATTTATAGACTCAAGAATAAATGAAGTTGCTTCACTGCTTTTTCTTTATTTCTTTTAGACTCATAGTCAAAAGAATTCAAAGAGACTCAACGTTCATTAAGGCATACATAACTCCATATAAAGCAATTTATTTTAGCATTTTAAAGATTAGTTTTGCAGCTTCACCAGAAAGTTTAAATAATAATTTAAGAGGTAAATGAATTACTTTATTTACAGAGCTAATTAGTTATCATGGCATAAATTTTTTGAAGATTTGCTATGTTTTAAGTGTCTTGCAAATAATTTTTATATCTTCATCATGTAACCAGAATGACAAGTAGCGTTTAACAAGTGGCTACCATGTCTAAGCACTATGTTAAGCATATTATAAGGATTATCGAATCTAATAATAAACCTGTTCCTATGTTCCAGGTACAGGTGTAAGTGCTTTAAACATATTAACTCATTTAATCCTTACAAAAATGTTAGGACAGGGATACTATTTTTGTTCCTATTTTAAAGGAGAGGAAACTCAGACACAGAGAAATGAAGTCTTCAGTGGAAATTGTGATGTCTATTTTAAAGAAGAGAAAAGATGAAACTTGGAGAAGTTACTTACTCAAAGCCAATCAGTTCCTTAATGGACTGTCAGGATTTGAACCCAGGTTCTTCTGACACCAAAGTCCATGTTTTTAACCATTCTGCTCCACACAGCATAAAAATCTCATTTTGTCTGTTACTAAACACACGAAGCTTCTAATTCTCAAAGAAAAATTTCTATCTAAAAAACTTTACATGACTGTTTATTAAAATCTCTTTTTATTCCCTTTAATAAAATGTGTGGCTTTAATTATAAAGGGTTTGTAATTTCTTTTAAATTTTATATCATTAAAAATGTTATATTTCCACTAAGTTTAAATTTAATATTTTATTACATCTTATTTATAAATATGTAAATAGAATGATTAGTTGTTTTGTGTATCCTTCCACATTATAGTTTATAACTGGTCATCATTACCATTTTGAAATATATTCTTCAATATTTATTTTGTGCTTGTACAGCTGACTGTACTCACCTAGTAATTATATCTAATAATTTTAAGCACCATTTATATTGCTATATAATACCAGATTGCAAAGATTAACAGATTAAGAGACCAAAACTAAAAGATTAACATGATTTACTTAATCAATTTTTCTAATTTAGGGCATTAAGTTTTTTTTATAGGTCTTTTTAAAATATCTGCAGTATGGGGGAAAGTATTTAATCATAACAAAACAGTTATATCTACAGCATTTACATTATTTCCATTTAATCACACACACCATAGACATCCATGTACTCATTTCCTTTCACCTTGCAAGAGCATCTTAACTGGTTTTCCACTATGGTTTATGTCCACTGTAATCCATCCTGTATGCCAAGGAAAGAGTAATCCTTGTAATGCTCAAATGTGGCAAGTCACTCCCTTGCTCAGTACCAATCTATGATTCTCAATTGCCTGTAGAAACTAAAGCCTTTCATTATCTGGGCCTAATCTATGTTTTCAGCCTCTTAACTCAGTACTTATATTCAAATACTGCACCCTTCACTCAAACTAGACGTTTAAACAAGACAGCAATAAAATACAGTGGTTATGGTTTTCATTTTAATCCTGTCTTTATAATTTATTAACTCTATGACCCTGAGCAATTTATTATCATTCTTTGAGCCTCGGTTTCTCCATATCAAAAATAAGGGATGTAAAGACAGTGGCCACCAGAGGTTCTGAAGGAAGCGAAAGGGAAGAATCAGTTGTAACGTGGGGCATTTTGAAGACATTGAAACTGTTCTGCATGATATTGCAGTGATGGATACAGGCCATTATACATTTTATCAAAAGCTTTAAAATTGTGTGGTACAAGTGTAAAGCGTAATGTAAACTATAGACCATGCTTAGAAGTAGTTCTTCAATATGTGTTCATCAATTGTAACAAATGTACCACACTAAGGTCAGATATTGTTAATGGGGAGTGTCGGGGAAGGGGAGAAGGTGGGCATATGGGAATGCCCTATATTTTTTATGTAACATTTATGTAATCTAAAGCTTTAAAAATAAAGAAAAAAATTCAGTTAAAAAATAAGGAATGAAAATAATACTACCTAACACCAAAAATAATTAAAAGAATAATGGGTGTAAAAGAATGATCACAGTACCAGGTATATGTAAGTGCTCAATATATGTAAATTATTAAAGACAAAATCCTGACTGCTTTTCCAGTATCATAAATACTACCATCAGCATCCCGTACCTACTACAGAATCAATATGTGTGTTTTTTTGTTCTCCTCATGAGGCATGCCTTTTTATGTGACATCTTATAGTTATTTATACAGAAGCCATGTCTCCTGTTGCCTCTGGTTGATTTTAAGCACCATGAGAGCAGAAGCTATGACCTATCATTGCTTACTGTCTTTCCCAAAACATAGCACGTAATACTAACTATATAATATTGTTTATGGAATTGCCTTCAACAAAGGAATATCAAAACCAAGCAAAATAATAGCAAAATAATATTTAGATGTAAGAGGTAGGGAAGAAAACACCTTTGAGCAACATAATAGTTTTATGAAAGTCAGTCGAGTACCATGAATTTGGGGGACTTATTTTGCTTATTTTTTCTTTCTTTATAGAAAATTTCCATTTATTTTAGTAAGTGAGGTTGGTCTGCAATTTTCTTTTGTTTTCCTGGACTAATTTTCCCTTTTAATTTTATATTAGCTCAGATAGATAGAGCCATAGTAAATTTATATGCACATTTTCTTTTTTTTTTACTTTGCTTAGTCTTGCAAGACACTTATCAATTTTATTAGTTTTCCCAAAGTACTAATTTTTAATTATTTTGTTTGAGTCTGTTTTATTGTTTGCTTCTACTTCACATGTTTAAGCTATGCTCTAGATTCCTCATTTAATCCTCTATGAGACTGTCACCAAGGATCTTAATACTTCCTTTAAAGCCAAACTTAGGTATCTCCATTATTATTATTAGGTTTTATAATCCCACATTTCAAGCCCATCACTTTATGTGACCTTGAGCAAGTTTCTTAACGTCCCTGAGCCTAGAGGTCCTCATCTTAAAATAGATAATTCTACTACCTATTATATGGAGTGACTATGATAATTAAATAATAAAACATATTTAAAATTCGTATCACAGTGCTAACACTGATTAAGGATTCTCATAGATAATGGTGATGATGATGAAGATGATCAGTATGATAATATGATATTGCACCTATTTAAATCACACAGCATTTGATTTTTTTCTTATTGAGTTGTCTGGATTAAAATTCCAAATATACATTCTGTGTGATTTCCATGAATATTTATGTAGAAGAGCTTATGAAAAAATAAGATTTTATCTACAAATAAATTTTATTTTATTTATTTAAGACCTTCTGTATGGTCTATTTTAGGGGGGCTAGTTTAGTTCTTCAAATGTACTCCAAAATAAAATTTAATGTCTGTATACTTATAGTTTATCTTAGGATTAATGAGGTAATGTCTAAAAAGAACTGTGAATTATTTGAAAAAATATACAAGGTGAGAATCCAAATTGCATCAGGACTTATGTTTGTGTTTATAAACTAGAAAGATGCTTTTCTATTTCTGAAGACTTAAGTTGCCAAGCATTCACTAATGTGTGAAAGAGTTGTTATTATGAAGAAAGAGGAGTGGGCAAAGATACAAGAACTGATGTAATGAGGGGGAAATGAGACATAATAAGAAAGAATTGGAACAAAAATGCAATAGTAAGTCATATTTGAAGAAGCAGAGAAATGAGATAGAGTCATCTTACTTAGTAGCTGCATGTGACATAGCTTATCACTCTCTTCCTTGGAATTCTTTCTTTACTTGGTTTCCAGAGGAAAACATTTGCCTGGTTGTCTTTAGCTATTTCATCCTAGGTTCCTTTGCCGGCTCCTTCTCATCTCTCTGACCTCTAAATGTGAGAGTGTTTGCACTCGGTCATTGAGCCTCTTTTCTATATGCACATCCTCCTTTAATGATCTCATATAGACTCATGGCTTTGAATATCATCTATATGCTAATAATTTACAAATTTTTATCTCCAGCCTGGACCTATCCTCTGAGCTCTAGCCTTGTATATCAACTGACTATTCAACATCCCTACTGGAATGTCTTAGTATCTCAAATTTAACATGTCCCTAATTGAGCTTTGGGTAACTTCCTTCCACTCCTTCACAAATTTTCTCTTCTCACAGTTTTTGCCATATTCCATATTAGTACATGCCAAATCCATCTCTTCTTGCCTTTTGCTCAGGCCAAAAACCTTTTAGCTATCCCGTATCCTCTATTTCCATCATGCTCCACAGTTAATACACCAGCATATTGTGTCAGCTTTATCTTCAAGATATATCCAGAATCTGACCACTTCTTAACATCACCACCATTACCTCCCTCAATTGTCACAGTAGCTTCCTAACTGGACTCCTCACTTCCACTCTTGCCTTTGCTCTAAACTCTCTAGTAGTATGATGTGGTTAACAGAATTCACTTTAGAAGGGGAATTTCTGTCTACATGACCATTTGGTATCCCCTTATCCATCTCTAAAAGGGTCCAGTACCACAGTGGGACTGTTATTTGATTCTCCATTGCAAATGATGTGGCATTGCTGCAGAACCTCAGGGGTCTGCATTGTCATTCTCCCTCAGGGGTCTGCATTGTATTAGGGCCTCTTACTCCAAATCAGGAAACCTAGATCTGCTGCAGGGCCTTTTCCTGCTCTGTGTTCTACTCAAACTGCAGCTTTTCATATTCATTGGTAAAAGGGCCAGAGCAGTATTCCAGGATGTGGCCTACCAGGCATTGTACTTCCTTCTTTTTGCTTTAATTAATTTTCCTTTATTTCAAAGGGTATTGTTTCCTGGAATGCTACAAACCCTAAAAACTTTATTAATGTGGTAATGTCCTAACTCTTCAGATATCCTACCCTCTGACGAGCAGGTATCTTTCCAAGACCTCCAATGTACTTGCCACTTGTTGCTCATCTGGTCTAATTAGCATGATGTCATCAATATAGTGGGCCAATGGAATGTTCTACTGGAGGTCCATGAGTTCTGGGCCTCTTTGGAATATATTATAACAGAAGGCTGAGGGTTACTATAGTCATAGGGCAATATTGTAAATGTATACTGATATCTCTTTCAAGCGAATGTGAATGCTTTCTGCTTTTTGTTTCTTATAGGGATTGAACAACTCAGTAACCAGATCAACGGCCACATGCCAGGTATATGAGGCTATGCTTATCAAAGTTACTACATTTGAAAAAACAGTTGCAATTGTGGGTATTACTTTGCTGAGTAATTTGCTGTCATCTTCCAGGATATACCTAATTATTGCAGGAGCTAGGCAGGTGAATTGAATGAAGGTATGATGGGGACCACCACTGTATCCTTTGGGGCCTTAAAGTTGACACTAATCTATGTCAGTTTCAAAAACTCTTTCTCTACAGATCAAGGAACAAGTATGGGAATTCTGCCAACCACCAAATATATCCACTTCAACTATAAATTTCATGACTCAGAAATATCTCTCTGACAGTGTTACATACGCACTGTGAGTTAGGTCTAGGCCAGTATTCCATTTGTTACCTGGCTTGCATGTTCCCTCATTCTAATAGAGAGTCTGTGATGATAAAGTTGGTTCCTGGGTATCAGTATCAATTCTGTCTCTGTATCCACAGTTCTCAAAATGCTTAGACAGTACTATCTCTGCAGGGTATAATGACCTGAGTAAATAACTGTAATCACCTGTGGGGATGGAAGGGGCAATCCTTATTGTGTACACTTGCCATGGTACAGAACGGTACTCTCATATAGGCATCTATCTCTTCTTCTGGCAGTAATTCTGGGTCTGAAAACTGGCTCAGCTCTAAGAAACAAGGAATACTAATATTTTATTTGGGTATCTGCCTTAATCCTTCTGATTATCCTTGATTTACTCTGGTTGTGTAGCTTGAACAATACCCTTGTTGGCTGACCATCTATCTTGGTTCTACTAATTTTTTCATAGTTATCTGCAGGCCATTGCCTCTGGCTGCCACTCCCATACTGCTACTCATTTCAGTAATTGAAGTGCCTGACTTTGACAATTCAGTACCCCCATCTGTCCTCTATTATTGAGAGATCTTATGAGTCCCACTGGTAGATCCCAATTCTATAGCAAATTTTCCATGGACTTCCCTGGGTTTTCAGTGATGCTCATGACCTTCTCACCAGCAATTTATTTATACTTTTGATAAACAGGATGACCTTTGGGATCTCTCACAGCTGGACAGTATTCTGGTAAGTTTATAGTCCTTACACATGTATCACCTAGGGAATGCCCCCTTCTCTTTGCTTTTGATCCCTTCACACACTGTCTGCCATGACAGTGGCATTTTTTCTTTTCTTAGAGTGGTTTCTTACTTTTCTAAGCTTCTCTATCAATAAACTCTTTTTGATCCAGCTTATCACCTCCCCCCATCCAAGACTTAAAAATTCCAGCTGCATACATTCTTTCCTGATTCCTTGCCATTGTGTTTTCTAGGTCCGACATTTCTTTCATGGTCTTGTTCCTTTCCTCCCTTAGGAGTCCTATGACAACCCTTGCCATTTTTTTATGCAATTTAATATGGTTGTTGGTCTAGTTGTCAGGAGGGAAAGTAGGGGGAGTTCCTGAGAGGTTAATGGTTGTCTTGTGGGGGTAGAGCAGGATTCCCCTCACCACCAGTGATAGGGCCCTTATTTCCATCTGGGCAGCAGATAATCCAGCTCTAAAATTTAATCCTAGCTTCTTTCTCAGATCTTTCTGGTAAGCAGACTCTTAGATAGAGATTAGCTTGTATGAATGTTATTAGGAAGTGCTGTAAATATTAACACCTCTGGGGTGAAGAGAAAAAGGCAAGATTGGGAAATTGGTAAATCTTGGTTTTAGGGTGGTCAGAATAAGGCCTCTGTCTATTTTGCAAGAAATGTGCACACATGGATGGACATTTAGAGTTGTCCTGAATTGAGGCAAGACGTTGGGTATTTATACCTCCAATTCAGTCATGAGATGCAGGTCACCCTGGAGTTGGGAGCATGATTTCAGACAAGACAGCCCTCTTTATTAGAGGCACTTTCTACACCAAATTGAAAAGAGTGCTCCAGACATCACTGACACAGAGCACAGGAACTCACATTTTTTAGGACACTGTGCTTCTATTAAGATGGCTTTATATCTTCTTAGCTCTTTTGGCAGCTATATCGAGGGCTGATAGCTAGAATCAATGAAGCACACATCCCCAATAACCCCTGTATTAGTCTGCCAAAGGGGTACTGATGCATAGTACCAGCAATCTGTTGGCTTTTATAAAGGGTATTTATTTGGTATAAAAGCTTACAGTCCCAAGGCCCTAAAGAGTCCAACTCAAGGCTGCTTTCTCACCAAAGTCTGTTGCCACATGTTAAAGCAAGATGGCAGGCAATCTCTGCCTGGTATCTACTTCCTTCTTCCTCTTAAGGCTCTGTGGGCCCAGCTTCTTCTGATCTCAGCTGCAGGCTGGCATAGGGCTCGTCTCTCAGGGCTTCCTATATCAGTTTAGCATAGGGCTCATTTCCTTCCAGGCTTTCTCAGCTGCTCGGCTGCAAACTCTCAGGCAAATGGGTCATCTCTCACTGGGGCTCCAGGATCAAAACTGACAAAGTTCTCTCTCTCTTCTTTTTGTGTCTTCTTGAGGGAGTGACCATTTATATCAGCCCACCAAGGGGGCGGGGACTTAACCTGAGTCATGCCTTACTGATGTGATTGAATCACAGGCCTTAAATTGGAAGGGAGACAGAAGAATAGGTGTAATATGGGGGCATTTTCGGGATATTAGAGTTGTCCTCCATGACATTGCAGTGACGGATACAGGCCATTGTATATTTTGTCATAACCTACAAAATTGTGCAGGATAGAGTGTAAACTATAATGTAAACTGTAATTCATAGTTAGTAGCAATGCTTCAATATGTGTTCATCAATTGTAACAAATATACCATACTAATAAGGGATGTTGTTGATGTGGGAGAGTGTGGGAGAGTGAGAGAGTGGGGCATATGGGAATCCCTTATATTTTGTATGTAACATTTATGTAATCTAAAGCTTCTTTAAAAATAATTAATTAAAAACAGGCCCTAAACTGATTTATTCAAGCAAACTTAAAACCTTTGAATTTAATACTATCAAAGGATATCACAGCCGGAGGAAAAGACCAGTTTAAAAACATAATCTTTCTCTTTTTGAGGATTCATAAATAATCTCAAAACTGCCACAACTCCCAGATTCGAAATAAATATTACATAGATTTTTCCTCTACCACACATTATTTTTGGCTAATCTGGAACTTTTACTGGATTAAATGAGTCTCTGCTTGGGTAAGTATCAACCATCATTAGGACAAATAGAAGTTACAGTCACTCAGGATTAGAAAGGAGCTGGGATACCTTCTAGTAAAAATTTTTAGTAGAACCTTGAATCTCTATTGACTCATTCTCAGCAAATCTCTTTGGACACTTGCATTGTTAGATTACTGATTTCCTCCAGTGGAACTCATTCCACTTTTGTTAGTTCTGATCAGTTTTAAAGCTTTCCCTCTTGCTGAGCAGAATCTGTCACCTCCACCTTTTCTTCTAGGTCTGACATGAAGAATCACATATACAGATCAGCTTCTAATGACAGCGCTTCAGAGACAAAGATGGCTATTAAGTTATGCCCTATACACCCCAACCCACTGACTCCAACTATTTTTCATGTGGCCTAGTTTTAATTCCCATCAGTGACTGGTCACTATCTTGGGACTTCACTCCAACTTATCAAGTTTTCCAAGAGTCACTTTCATAACTGAACACAATGCTCTAAGACATGAAGGATACAGCCCCCACCCCCCACCCCCACTTTTGAAGACACTGTACTTCTATTAAGGCAGATTCACATCTTGGTAGCTGTTTCGACAGTTCTATCAAGGGAGATTTTATTCAGTGCTGAAAATTTCTGTATCACTGAAAAACAATATTCAAGCTAATTAATTGATTTGGAGTTGCTTATTGTTTTTATTTCCTTCTCTCACATATCAGAAAATTATGAGAATGAGATCTTGTGGTCAGTTGAATGATGTGCACTAGCAATAGACATGTTCTTCCTCTTAATCTGCATCCCTGTGGGTGTGAGTCCATTGTAAACAGGATGTTTTGAAACTGTTATTTTCATTAAGATGTGGCCCAATGAATCAGTGTGGGCCTTAGTTTATATTTCAGGAGTCCTTAATGAGTACAAGAAATTCAGACACACTCAATCAGAGATAGCCAGACATGAACCAGAAGCCAGAAGCCAGCAGAACCTTGAAGAGCAGACACAAGCAGAGAGAGATCATCACATGATGGTGGCAGAGATGTAAGCCAACTAACCTCAAAGATTACAACAAGCGAGCACCGGAAGGCTACAGACATTAGGGAGAAGGCATGACCTTGCTGATGACTTGATGTTGGACTTCTGGGCTTCCAAGCACTAAGCTAATTAATTCCTGCTGTTAAGCCAACCCATTGTGTGTTATTTGTTAAAGCAGCTTGGAAAACTAAAGCAGTTTCATTCTATACCAGAGAACATATGAATAAATAAAACTAGAGAAAAAAGAAACCATAAAGAGAAGTAAAGGTGAATAGGTGAGGGCATGCCCTTAAGTAGTGAGTGAAATGAATCTGTATGGAACCCAGTTAGTATACTAGGTATAAACTTGTATTGTTTACAATGCATTTTTTGGAAAAGGGATGTCATCAAAGATCACAGGTCAGAAAATAAAGAAAATAAAATCCAGATTTTAGTTACCTTAAACAAATGATTTTTTTAGCTAACAGTTATATAATTGTGATTTAAAGTTTCAAAAATTTTAATCCCTGTATCATAAAGTTCATTTTAAGCATCTCTAAATGAACAAGATATATTTCTTCTTCTAAAAGATGCAATAATACTTCTCCATCCTCTAAGCCTTTATTTCTGCAATGGACTCCATGTTACATCTCCTTGAAGCTCAGAGGTTTCACAAGAACTCCATATACTACCTTGCTGAGTTGCCATAATTTTATAGTATTCCTGAACCTGTTATTCTTGAACAAACAAAATATGGTCCAATAACTTACAATAACCTTACTTTATTAACCTCTTTTTCCATAACATAGTCCTCTACTATCTCAACAAATATCTCCAATGTCCAAGAGAAAAGTGGAGACAACCAGGTTTGGCTTTATAAATAGTTATGATCCACAAACTGCATGTCTTAAAGGATCTAGAAGGCCAGAGCACTTTAACAGATTTCAGCAGGTGTTAATGCTAGCTTTCTCTAGGAATGGTAGAATATGAGTGGGAGTATAATTTAGGATTATGAACTATGAGACTTAAATTATTTATTAAGAACATTTAACTGGCAAATGCTGGGAACAGGAAGAAAGGCAAGTTTTGCTAAGAAGCAAAATCCTGAGTTAAGACCTTGTTGGTGGCTGAATCACCATGAAACTGCTATTTTACTTTTATTTTTATTTAATGTTCAATTACCTTAAATACTTAGATATGAAAGTTGAAATGTTACCATAATATGCCAGTGAGGCATTAATTATGTGTTTTTAAATGACTAAGATTGGAATTTACATTTTAAACATATGGTTATATTTATGGAGTTCCCTTATAATCATTGTAATGCTAAGTTTCCCAATTGACTTTCAGCTGTGGACGACAAATCATTTGACAAACCAAGTAGACCTCACAATAGCACTGACTGACAGGTAATAACATCCAAAAATAAGGATTTGTTCTTTTGTGTTCTGCAAACATGTGTACATCAATTCTTTGAAATCTCTAGTAGTTGACAGAAAGGCAGGTGTACATGTCCTGACCATTATTTGAGCTGAAGTTTCAGGTTATTCACTTCTAAATATTCCCTATAAAATGTAGTTAATTGAAAACAGTAAAACTGTAGTAGCAAAATTCAGATTCTAGTCCTATGCTACCACTGTTTTAGTTTCCTTGTCTGCTCAAGTAAATACCATGCAATCGGATGGCTTAAGGCCAGGAAAAGTTCAAACCAAGGCATCATCAAGGTGATGCTTTCTCCCCAAAGACTGTGGAGCTCTGGGTCTGGCAGCTTGTGATCCTTGGTCCTTGGTTCTTCTGTCACCATGCACATTGTGACCTCTCCTGGCCTCTCCCTTCTATTCTAGCTTCCATTGACCTTCAGCTTCTTGCTTCTTGTGACTTTCTCTCACTGTGTCTAAATTTCACTTTGCTTATAAAGGACTCCAGTAATAGGATTTAGATTCATCATGACTGGGTTGGGCCATAGCTTAAGTAACCTCATCAAAGGGTCCTACTTACATTTGGTTCACACCCACAGGAATGGATTAAGTTTAAGAACAGGTTTTTCTGGGGTGCATAGCTCCAAACCACCATAACCACAAATTAGGTGGCCACAGGCTAAGGCCAACTATTTTAATTATTTTAGTATCCCTTTTCCAAACAAGGAAGGGTAACAGGTATTGTCAGTGGTCTTTCTGTCTCTAACAAGTTAGACTTCTAATCTCCTATGTATATTCTTAGGCAATAAGTGAAGGTAGATTCAGGGAGACTTGTTTCTTAGTCACAAGAGCTTGCAATTTAAAGTTAATGGACCCAAGATATTAGTTAATATGAAGAAATGCATATTAGACATATTAAAGAACAAATAAGCTACTGACTTCACTTACAACCAAAGTGGATGAACAGAAATCAGATTTACTATTCCAATGGAAACAACTTAAAAGCAGTTAAAATATAAGAAACGATGGTTCTTAATATATCAGGCATCAGATAATGAAGAACATTGATTTCTATGGGATAAGAAACAAATAGAACATACCTTACAATTGCCCTAGCCAACTCCCTGGAGAAAGTCTTCAGACCATGGTACACAGAGAAAGAATCAAACCGAAGCCCAGCAGTTTTCCTGAGTGATGGAACTGGAAGTCTGTGGAAGCTAAGGCAGAGTTCTCAAGGCAAAATATCAGAGAAGAGAAAGATGCACAAAGAGAGAACTCTAAGTATCTGTAGAGGATCTCCACAAAGATTACTTTGAGTACAGATCAATGTATACATGCAAGGAAATTACTAGAAGCTGGGGAAAGAAATATCCAAAAGGATTAGAAAGAAAAGTGACCTCAGATAAAGCCCATTTATTGGAACCAGAATAGAAAACCTCATAATTCACAGGGCATCAGGTAGAGTAAAAAGAAATCCACTTCAGTAGGGGCACAGAGTTTAAAAGCAAGAAGAGAAGGAATCAAAAAGTTTCCAAGTAACTTAAACACATCTCAATACAAAGATAGGATATTTACTGAAATACAAAAGCATATGGTACCCAAAAAGTTATAATTCACAATGTCTTGTGTCCAATCAAAAATTAGCAAGCATGCAAAGAAGCAGGAAAATATTATTCATAATGAGAAGAAATATTAATCAAGATAAACCAATTTAGAACTTACATAGCTGTTAGAATCAGCAGGAAGGACCTTAAAAATGTTATTATAACTGTATAATATATGTTCTAGAAGCAGAAGAAAGAGTGAAATTGTTAAGATGTAGAATATATAAAAATACTTCAATTCAATTTCTATTTATAAAAATTACAATGTTGGATATGAAAAAAATACACTGGTTGAGATTAACACTGTATTAGACATCGAAGAAACAAAGATTAGTGAACTTGAAGACACAGCAAAACAAGCTATCCAAAATGAAACACAGAGATAAAAAAAAAAAAAAGACTAAAAACAACAAATACACACAAACAAAAACAGTCTCAGTGATCTCTGAGACAACTTCAAGCAGCAAAATATATGTGCAGTTGGAGGCTCCAAATGAGAGGAAAGAGAGAGAAGAGACTGCAAAATTTGAATAAATAATGGTCAAAATTTTTCCAAGTTCAATGGAAATTATTAACCCATAGATCCAAAAAAAAACTCATTTAAACCCAAGCATGGAAATCATGAAGAAAATTACAGCAAGGTACATCAGAATCAAAGTGCTTAAAACTAGTGATAAAGAGAAACTATTAACAGTAACCATAATAAAAGAGGACATTACTGTTGGGAAACAATTCCCAATGGGTTTCTCATGTTTCTTCACATGGTATAAGCAAGGCATTAACTGACCTTTATTCTGATCTTTTAAGACATGTTTATATAATGAACAGTCTTGTATCCCTCCAGAACAAAGAACAATCATGCTTAATACCCTGCCAAGTATAAAAGACTTGGATTCCCTAAGACTAGGTTTTCTCTGTTGCAATGCAACCAATTGCATGTGCAGGTGTCATCACTCTCTTTTTATGTCACCTTGTGGGAAGTAGAACTCAGGAACCATCACAAAAATGTTGATATTCTTACTACTGTTATTTTTGTGAGTAATAGGTCGTCCTTTGTCTCTAACCCATGAGTCCCATGTCCCTCACCAATATCCTTGAAAATATGGCAAACTAAATTGTGAATTTGCAAGTAGAGTAAAATCTCAGACCCTTCACAGTTCTGGACAACTTTGGCAGTGAAGCTGATATGCTGACAGAGACATAGTTTTCTGGAAAAGGAAGGTCAAGGGCTTCATGGGCCAATTAACAGGATTTGAGGTAATCAATAACATATTGATCAAGTTGCATGGTGAATAGGCAATAAATGTTCTTCCATGTTATTGCCTGTTAATGAGGAGGAATTGAGGATGTGGGTTGAGGCTGAGTATCAGGAATTAGGTTATTAGGTTCAAAGAGGATTGCCCAAATGGTGCCCTAACTCTCCTCCAGGTAAGGCACATTCCTTGCTGCTCTGGCAATCGGCTTCAGATCTGCATATGCTAACAAGTATTAAGATTCATTCTTGGTGGGCAGAAGATTTGGCCCCTTTTATACAACAGTCACAGAAGTGTACAGCTACCTTAGCATGAAAGGAGATAAATTAGCTACCACTATGGACAGACCAGGCAAATGATCAGAAGTTTAGCTGGTTCAGTTCGAAGATAAGGGGATGGTGCTCTTAATGCTTTTTAAAGAAGAATGGCAACAATTAGACTTTCGGCTCATCCTATCCTGCAGTTCATCATGCCAAATTTAGATTCATTCAGAGATGACAATAAAAGTCTCAGAGATTTGTTTTGCAGTGGATCCAGGCTACTATGTAGGTGTTTTAGCCCTCTTCAGGAGATTTCCCTAATCTCCTATAAGAAATCATGAATGAAGCACTTAATATTTGCACTCTTATTTTTCCAGATTGGATTTACAAAACTGAAGAAAGTGACCACTAGAAGAAAGACAAACTGATTCAAAGGAATCTAGATAAATTCTTAGTCATGTCTGCCACCTTGAAAACTCCCCTAGGACTTATGCTAATCAGAATCATTGAAAACTTAAGAGATGTTATCATCACAATGGAGCAGCATATGCCATAGATTGATGTGGACTCTTTAAAAAAATGCTGACTCAGATGAAGGGTACAAACCCCTTGCCCCAAACTAAAATCCATCAGGCTGTAGCTGCTGCATCAAGAGGTTCCCAGATCCAGAACTGGAGCAAGAGGGAGGGTTTACAAAGGAACACAGGAATCTCGTGGTGCTGATTTTGTGTACTATTTTCATTGGTTTGTGGGGATAGTTTCATGGTATATGCAAATATCAAAATTTATCAAATTATATACCTTTAATATGTAAAGTTTATTTTATGTCAATTTATACCTCAATTATTTAAAAAATTAGAGGAATGTTTATATATACTCCTTTCTTCCCATTTTGGTTCTTTTTCTGTCTTTTTTTCATAATAAGTAATGAAAAGACTGGGACTACAAATAAACATTATCATTTTGGAGAATCTATTGTATATCAGACAAGGACTCTGCATACTTGATCATATTTTATCCTCATGAAAATTATATTGGGTAAATTTTTAAATCAACTTTACACAAATGAATCTGAGGTGCAATGAGTTAATCAACTTATATTTGCTTTTCCAATCTCAAGAAAATTTTATTTCTTCTCTTTCTTTTGCATCAAACCACCAACCACTACACCTAAACACACACATACACAGCAAATGGTCTCAACTCCTTGTTTACCACTTAGACTGGAACAGTTACCTCCAAATTGCCTAAATTACCTGCATCTATGACTATCTTCAATGTCGTTTTCCTCTTAGAATAGAAAGTATAGGTTCTATTGTGGGTCAATTCTCTCCTCTTTTCTCCTGAATCCCATCCCCTGTTACTCCTGTTGAGGCAGGTTAATTTAGGGACAGGGAAAACGAGTCCCAGTTGAAACCTGGCAGAAAACATGGCCATGAGACATGTGGCCATGAAACCCCTCTTGGAAACCCCTGAGAGAAAGACCACTGCCAAGAAAGCTGCCAGAAGGACCCCACAAGACCCTGGCCATCAGAACCCCATTTGGACTGAGATTGAGATGAGATACCGTTTGGGGTCAAGAGAAAACACCCAATACCCTCAAAAGGCCTCACAGTTGGCCCCCTGAGAACTGACAGATGAGACAACCAATCATAACAGCAAACATCTGGAGCCCTTCTCCAGCATCATGCAAGAGGAGTAAAAGTCTTAAAAGGCTTAACCTGGGGCTCCCACATGTGCGGCTCACCCTGCGGTAGGCCCTTGGTTCATGCCTCAGACCATGTACTTTTCTTGTTTTCTTATTTCTTAATAAACTCTTTACTCCCTTGCCTACCCTATGGCATGTCTTTAAAATCTTTTATGCAACATAAGCCAAGAACCTAGAAGCCCAGAACCCAGAGCCTTCTGCTAACATATTTGGTGAGCCAATCCAGGAGATGAAGATGCAGGTAACCTTCCCCAGCCCTGGTGAGGACTGGTGTGTCTAAACTATGAATTACAGCCTGGATAGGCTCCCACAGGAAATAATCCCAGGCCGGGGGTGGGGGCTGGGGTGCTGGACCCCTCTGCATCTGCACCATGAGCCCAGGATCGTTGGATCTGGTGCCAGCTGGGCTTGTACGCTGAGACCAGACCAGCAGCTCCAAACATCTCCCAAAGCCTATGCTACCCCAGAATAGTCAGTGTCCCCTAACTTCTTAGATGGACAAGTATTTTGGAAACTTTGGTTTGCGGGGTAAAGGTTTAGTCAGGCTTGGACTCTGGGATGCCAGATCGGCTGACAAACTCCTCTTCATTTTTCCTATAATAATGGGTGTGGTCTCTAGCATTCCAGCAGACTGCCTACAGGGATGGCTTCTCAGGAATCGGGACAACCTGCATACTGATGGTCTATGTGGCTGTAGTGTGGCCTCTGAATGGAACCCTGAATTCCAGTTAAACCTGTGTGAGAGGAGAGGACAGGAAGATCTGAGGGCCAGAGACCACATGGTCACGTCTCCTTAAAGGGATGAGGCAATTTGAAGCTCAGGGAAATTATTCAGAGGCAGAACCTAGAAACCCAGCCAGTCTGCTTCAGATATCCATAGAAAGCTGCAGAAACTTTCCCTGGGCCCCCAAACTTCCATTGACTCCCTTTTAGAAATAGCCTTTGCAAGTTTTCAACAATCAAGTCTGAGCTGTCGAGGAGAAGCAGGTGAGGAGGGGCAGGCATAGGGCCCAGAAAAAGGCTCACCCTTTAACTGCTTAATAAACATGAGAGCCAATTCCTCGGTCCTGGCCTGCACCCTAGACCTCTCTAGCCTCGGTTGTGCCTAATAAGGGGAGTAAGTGGGGAATCAAGAGCTAGGCTCTTCACTAAACCTCTTTCCTGGAGAATAAGGAACCTCCTCCGATGCCATCAATTAAGACTAAAAAGTTCCTGGAAAATGGCTTCCATAGGTCTTTCCCTATGCTAAGTGTGTAAAATTCTCTCTTTTGTTCTAATCTGTGCTTAACTTTGTTTTTAACTTTTAAAATCTGTGTTTAACTTTTAAATCTGTGTTTAACTTTGTCAGTCTGCTTGTGCCTAGGAAATCAGATGTGGGGTTTGCTTGTTAACAATTGGATAACAGTGGAAGGTATCCTAAAAATGAGTCTTTAAATGTCAATGCCATCTTGTAATTGGATTTGATGTATAATTCACAAGTGGAATTAGTTCAACTGCTGGAAAAGTAGGAAAACTTAACAACGTTGTTACTAATAAAATTGTTTTAATTGCTTAGTTAATAAATGCAAGTGCCCAAATTGTTTTAAAGTGGAAACTTACTAGAAACTGTAACTAAGAGTTAAGATCATTCCATAGATGCCTTTATATTATAAAATAGCAGAAGGATAATATCTGAAATTGCTATAACTGGGTGGATTTAGCCTAGAACCTACTACTGTGATGGTAATCTTAGACTAATTTACCTTTGTTTATGGTTACTTCAGGTCTAACCTCACCCTTGTGAATGCTAATCTGAGTTTGCCTTTGTTTATGGTTTGTCCCCCTCTGGCTGGGGGAAGACAAATTGAGACACCCCTGTCTTCCATCTTTCCACTGGTGTCAATAACCCTGCTTTCTCTCATGGTTTTCCAGGTGTGGACTAAATTGCTGCCTGGTGGAATTTTTGACCCTCATGGTTGAATGTCCTCTCTTCCAGTCCAGTGGCCACCGGAGTCCTGTTACCTCTGAGAACTGGAGAGTGGGGGGCATCCAACCTCGAGGGTTGATGTTCCTAAAAGCAGCAAGTCATGAGAAAAACCAGGTTTCCCTGAGACTTCAATGACCAGTGAGCATGTACTGGAATTAGTGTTTCTCATCCACGGTCTGTCAAAGTCAAAATGGGAAATAAACAAAGCTCTGCAGTAAAGGAAACTGTATTTTAAAGCATTGGGAACAATTTGGTTATAAGGCAATCACTAAAGAACAAAATTCTTGCTCAAAACTGCATGGTTACAATGCAGATTAATTAGAAATAACCTTCAAAGAGGTCTTTCAAATATAATGTTATTTTACAGTTAAACTTATTTTTGTAAGAGAATGAGTATTATAAGTAGCATTAGTAAATTGTGTGCTTCTATGTCTAACACTCTATTTGTTCAGGGTATATTTTCAAACCTCGGGATGAAATGTAAGTTTAGCATAAACCTTTTTATCTCCTAGGCCAGTGAATTAAGAATCATAGTTTATCCTGTAATTCCCCAATTTAAACATTTTAAAAGCCTTAAAATAAGTGTGGTTAATAGTCGTATTACCAAATTTCAATAAGTAAAGGAAATGTCCTTGAAAGCTATGGAAAGATCTTTTAAAACCAATTAAACAATTATAGTACATTCTAGAACATAGCAGTCAGAATACTTTATGATGAAAGTTGTAAGTTCATTTCTTATGAAATGAAGTTAAAAAACTTATGCAGGGGGAGGATTAAAAGTCTTAAAAGACCTAACCCAGGGTCCTCACATGTGTGTCTTACTCTGCAGCCCACCCATGGTCCATGCCTTGGACTGTGTATTTTTCTTATTTTCTTGTTTCATAATTAACTCTTTACTCCCTTGCCTACCCTATGGCATGTCTTTAAATTCTTTTATGTGACATAAGCCAAGAACCTAGAAGCCCAGAACCCAGAGCCTTCTTGTAGCACTGTTACCTTTTAAGAACTTCCTTATAGTTCCAACATCCACCTACTTTACCTTAATTCTCTCCAATTCCTTTTCCTGTATTATTCCTATCAATGTACCAAAAATGGTCTGGCATACTAAAAAAAAAAACCCACAACTTTCCTTAGTTCCACATTCACCTTTAGCTACTGCTAAACCATTTTTTCTGCCTATTATTATATTTTTCTGCCTATTATTATAAGACTATAAAAATAGTTGTGTCTATTCTTTCTGTACAGTCTATTCACCTCTAGTCTCTTTCACTATTTCCTCTCATCCCAATTACTCCTGTGTTCTCTCCAGTCCAGCTTCCTTCTCTCCATACCTCTGAAACTGCTTTTATGGAGGTCACTAATGATGGCCATGCTGTCCATTTCAGTGGCCACTTCTCTTCTTCACCTTATTCACACTCTCAGCAACATTCCCCACAGTGTACAAACTACACCCCTCTTTTTGCAACATTTCACTTGGCTCTCAGAGCACCACTGTCCTGTGTTACTCCGATCTTTGGACTAGCCTTTCTTAGGATCACTTCCTGAATAATTTTACTCTTTCCATCTTCTACCTTGCGAAGAATCCCAGGGCTTTTCTCTCTTCTATCTCCACATTCTCTCCCAAAGTGATTCTACTCAAGAAGTGTCTTTAAATTCCATCTTTATAATGATTATACTAAATATTTTATGCTCAGCCTAACTTATCGCTTAGACTACACAATTGTATATACAACTTCCTACTTGGCATCTCACTTGCATAATTTACAAACATTTCAAATTTAACATGTCTGAAACAGAATGCCCAATTATCCTCACCTAATCCTTTCCCCAGCTCCCCTCATCTTGCTTCTCCATGTTCCTCATCTAAGTAAATTGCACTAGCTTCTATCTAGTTGTTCAAGCCCCCAAATTCAGAGTTATGCTTGATTTCTTCATCCCTTCCATCTCATACCCAAATTCTTAGTATTTTTGACCAATTCTATCTCCAAATATACCCTGCTATGACCACTCTCTCCATCTTTATATCAACATTTTATTTTATAGCACCCTCACCTTTTACCTTGATTTTATTCCTGATTTCACTTCTTCAAATCTTGTCCTTGATAATCAGTTCCATACACAGTAGACAGTGATCTTTTAAACAATGTAAATCAGCCTATGCCATTATATATGGTTTCCAAGGACTTTTCTTGGGTCCTTTATACTTGTTCTCCCTCAGTCAAGTTCTCAATTTTATGTCATTGCCCCAGAGAAACTTTCAATGAAACCTAAATCACTTTCTATCATTTCACTCTGATATATTTTCTCTATGGTACTTCCAACTATTTTTTGAGATTATTATTTACATGTTTGTTTCTGCTTTTACTATAATACATGTCTTCTATGAGGACAGAAACCTTGATTCTGTTGTTCATTCCATACCACAAATATCTAAATTCCTGGCACATGAAAGTACATAAATATGTCTGTTATTAATATGGAAAATTTGTGCAATTTATAGTAATGGATATAGGATTCATGTCCAGTTTTGCCTGATTCCAATTCCAAGTTCTTCTCACCTATTCTACATTGCCTCCATTGAGATTTTATGGGGGAGTCTACCTGTTAACAAACTAATATACTATATAACCTTTATTGTATTTAAAAGTTCCCATGTAAATTAAGACTTCAGCCAGTAGGAACAGTAGAACTTTAGCAACTAGTTCGTAAGTCAGTGTCCCTAATAGATCTTATAACACAAATCAGAGTACCATCTCTCAAATCCTTGCTTCATATCTCCTTATGAATATATTGTCAGAGCATCTCTTTATTCTCTGCTAGGATAGAATTGAACTAACAGATTGGAAAGAAAAACAACTAATATTCTTAATATCTTTTCTCTAAAGTACTGTGAATTTTTCTTTCTTTTTTTTTTTTTTCTTGCTCAATCTGTTGTATATTCTTGTCTCTAACAAGCAAAATTTCACTTCTTTTTAGGTTGAAAAATCACATGGACTTTTTGGGTGGATAAAGAATGTATGGATACCACATTTTTGTTACAAACAGAACATTACCCAAGAAATACCGGTTTACATTTTTTCTTTTTGAAAGGATTTTTAGCAGCAAATGGGCCCAAACTGAAATCCATTTCTCAGATGACAAAGCAAAAGTTAATGTATGGATTTTCTATATCCCCTTGAAATGTCCAAATAACTCTCTTTTGAAAGAGAGGATGGTTTAGAGAATACACAGTTTTTCCTGATCTACACTGTCCCCCTCCTTCTTTATGTCTCCCAGACAGTCTTATTAGTGTAGCAGAAGAGACAGCTGCTGGGTCAAAACAGAGGAATAGCTTTTTCCTACGGCTTGTTCAACGATCTCAGAAATGAGCAGGCAGGCTGTCAAATCACTGAATGTCTTCCTTATGTTGTGTAAGCCATCTGAGATTTACTAGTCATAAGGTAAGGAATTTATACCTACTTTGATTACACTTCTTGAGGAACTCTTTTACACAACTGACTTCTTTGCATACAGTCATTTCTTGACATATCTGATTTGCCCACTCAACAGTAAGTTCATCAAGGTCAAGGGAATTGTAATCTAGCACATCTAAAGTGATTGATAAATATATATTGTATAGATGATGATGAATCCATCTAAAATCTAATATAATATTTTTACTTTTTACAATTTTACCACAGGTAGAGGATTTGCATTGTGGAATTTGTAGCTCAATTCTGAGACAGATATCAGGTTAAGAAAAACGAATAGAATCATGTTTTTATCAGTTACTGCCATGTTATTCCTACCTGTATCAATATTAATTGTTGGAACTAAAAGCTGTTGATATTTGACAGAGGGAGAAATCTTTTCAACTATTTTCCCATTTATGTGTTTTGTGACATTTTTAGGATGAAAAATGAACTCCAAACAGGAAGTTGTATTTTAGGGAAGTAGAATATTTCTGATATTTTAACTTTGTAATGGCACTATTATCTCTTTGAAATATACAACCACTACTGGTGAATGAAAAAGGGGTATTTCCAGTCAAATTTTTTTGGATAAGGAAAGGCTTTAGTTATTAGCTCACTCCAGTTAGGCAGATGTGAAGGGACAATGGGAAAGAGAATCATGAATGTAATAATTTTTATTAATAGCTTTATCAGGAGAGAGATCTGAATAAACATTTTATAAAGAATTTGAGGTCCAAGGACTGGTAAAGGCTAATTAGCAAAGTGGTCGCTTTGTCTGGAAGAAGAATGAGTAGCTACCACAGTAAAATAGTCAGAATCTGTTACTACCTCCAGATGTATATACAGCAAACAAATGTTTATATGTGAGTCATAATGACATTTATAAAGATACTTTGGGGCACTAAATACAATATGATGCAAAGTCACATTGAGAAAACAGGATGGAGGAAGGTGCAGTGTTTGTAAAAATAAAAAAAAAATATTGGGAGAGTGACAAAAAGAAAATAAACAGAACATCAAATATAATATTAAATATACACACATATACACACTTCAACTAGGTAAAGCCTGCATGCAAGGAGGAAATACCTAAAAAATCTAATGGTAGTTTTTTTCTCGGTAATGAAATTATGGTTAGATATGGATCTTCTTACAATCTTCTTTATTTTCTGTGTATTAAACAATAAAATTATGTATATTTTATAATGAGAAAAAAAAAAACCACTTACTGTAAACAGAGTGGGATACCTCCAAAATAAATATATTATAAATCATTTATTATGACAAATTATACATGGGATAAATGAATACAACTGTATTAATTCAAATAAACTGTATTTTATGTCTATCATGTGTTAGCAACTGGGAGAGGAAATAGTAACTATGATACCTTGTCTATATTTTTTCATATCCAGTGAGTTATATGGGCTTATGGAGCTCACAGTTCAGTGGGGTATGATATAAAATATATATATTTATTATTTTATAAACTATTCTTTCCAATCAATATTAACATTTTAAAATATCCAGCAGAGGAATGAAATATATTAAAAGTCCTCAGCACTGTTGAGTGCCATGGTTGGTTTAACATTCATTAAAGGATTGCAGCCAAATGACCATCAGAAATCTTATATCTCAGTTGCCAGGTTCACCTTCAGGCCATCCATACCTGCTATCATTCTTTGTAAAGGAGTAACTCAAAGGTAAGTAATTAGGGGTATTTGTCTGCTTTGTCTGTTTCTGTGTGTATGTGAATAGTTAGTAGTAGAATGGGAAGGGAGAGGAAATGGAGAAAAGGCTTACATTTTTTTTTCTTATGAAATAATTTCAAATTTAGAGAAACTTTGCAAGCATCATACAAAGAACTTATTTTTTCTGAATCATTTGACAATATATGACCAATATTATGCCATTAACATAAATGTATGTGTTTCCTGCAAACACATTCTTCTATAAACCACAATGCAAGCATCAAAATCAGGAAATTAACATTGATAGGTTGTACCACCTCCACAGACCCCATTCAAGTTTTATCAATTGTCCCATTCTAAAAGTAAAATGGTTAGTAGCAATGCTTCAAATATACCACACTAATAAAATATGTTAATGGGGAAAAGTGTGGGAGGAGGAGGGGTGGGGTATATGGGAATCCCCTATATTTTCGATATAACATTTATGTAATCTAAAACTTCTTTAAAAATAACAATAAAAGATAAAAAAAGAAGAAAACTCCTAGTTGAGATCACACTTTGCATGAATTGTCATTTCTATATAGTGTCTTTTAATCTGGAACAGTTACTCAGTCTTTCCTTGACTCTCATACATTAACACTGTTGAAGATTAGAAGTCAAATATTTTGTAGAATGCTGCTCAATTTGTGTTTGTCTAATGTTGCTGCATAATTAAATCCAGGGTATGCATTTTGGACGTGAATACCACAGAACTGATGCTGTAGTCTCATTTCCTCCTCTCAGGTGGTAAATAATTTTAATTTGTCCAATTATTGCTGATAATAACCACCTGATTAAGGTGGTATTATGTCAGTTTTCTCCATTGTCAAGTTACTTTTTCCATTTGTAATTTATAAGAATTTTGTAGAAAAGTAAATATCTGGTTTCCCATCAAACTTTTACCCATTAATTTTTCCATTACAGTTTCTTGCCTGATTATTATTATGATGATGTGTGCAGGATGGCAATTTTCTAATTCCATCATTTCTTCCATAATAATTATTTATAATTCTGCTGTAAAGGAAATATTTCTCTTCCTTCATTTATATATCCTTTTATGTATGGTCTCATGGATTTCTATTTTATTCAATGGGTTATAATTCATTACAATCAATATTTACTTTGATGTCAAATTGTTGTAGATTTGGCCCTTGGGCATCCTTTAAGCTGTCTTTTTTACATTACCCCATTATTCATTGAGCACTTCCTTAACTTCTGGCAAACAAGGAGTTTCAGGCCTGTCTTGTTTTTTCCCTGTCCTCGTCCCTGGAATCCACCATTTTTCTAAGGAACCTGTAGTCCTTTTAGTGGAGAATGCTTTTTAGAAACCAAAATCTGGGCCTTAGGAATGTTCAGTGCAATTGAGTGTCACTACTCACATGCCCTCTAAGTGGACAAGCTAGGATATACCTATTTATGTACAAGTGTGCATGTATGCACACATAGGCACCACAAACATGCATATACATTTCTATTTATATATACACACTAAAATCACACATTCATACCAATACTCCTAAATACAATCCAGTATCATAGGATTCATTTTTGTTTTTCCCTTTCTCTGTTAGCCTCAATATATTTACTTAGTAGCTCGTTCCTCCGTGATATAACCAATATTCCATCACATCTGCCATCCCTGTGCATGGAAACCTTCTTTACTCCTTTCAGGCTCTGACACCCAATGCCAGGCCACTGAGAGTCCCCATTCTGCTCCCCCAAACCTTCTTTTGCCCATCTAATAGCTTTGGGACTGAGTTATTCAGGAAGGAGAAAAGGAAGGAGAGATGGAAGACCAATTATTATAAATGTTAATATGATCCTGAGCTACAAAAATCAAAATTGCAATATATATAACTGAAAATACTTCAGTTATTCTTTGTTTTCATAAGCAAACAAGGATAGACAGAAACAGAGAACACTGGCTACTCTTTATCTGAGCCTCTACTGATGGCATGATAGCATGGGTCTAACTGGTCTGTTCTCCACTGTCAGAGAAGGAGTGCAGAGCTGTCGGTGAGGGGAATGGATTGGAGGAGCGTTTCCAACACGGTATTTATAGCAGCATGCTTAATCAGAGTTTCTTTGGTCACCTGAGATCTTAAATCAAGCTTATGGAAAGAAATATGTTTGCTCTAAACTATGGATTAGATTTGAGTTGAAAGATCAGAATTTCACTGACTTTTGTGTCAACTTACTTCACTCTTTTTCCTTCTCTCCACTGGGGGTGGGTGGGGGGTGGGTGCAGGGAGGAAGTAACAAAACTTCTGTCTGATGGGTTGAAGATACAAGACTTGTGGAATGGGATATCAGTGGGTATTGCAAACTGCAGCCATTAATAGTTCAGCCAATGTGAAATAGTGAAAACACTGGCTATTAATTTTTTTTTTCTAAAACAATGACTGAATGTTTGTGGATGCCATATTGCATACTGTACAAGGAATATGTGTGTATTTTAGGTCATTTTGAACATACATAGACCCAAAACAGAATGTTGTCTGTAATTCTGCAACCCAGAAAAAGCCCCTAAGTGTATTCAATTGATATCTTTTCTATACATACCTATATATACACAGACAAATCTAAAATTTTTAATGAATTTTCAATCTGCTATATGCACAGTTCATAATTTTTTTAATTTAACAACAGTGTGTAGTTAAATATTAATTTACAAAAGGCTTTTTGTTGATAGAGAATTCTATTTTATACATGTACCATCAACTAAATACCTCTTTTAGGGCATTTACATCATTTCATTGTTTTGTTTTTGTGGAAACATTGCCAATAATATACTAGTACAATTTTACTATATTTTATTTCAATAGCCTAATAAAAGATCATAGAGGACCATTTCAACTCCAAATTTCTCTCCAGAAAATTTGAAGTAACTCCACTCACCTATTGGAGAGTGTCCTTTCTCCCCTTTACTATCAGATCTTTGAAAATACAGAATATTTAAAAGTTGTAAATATCTTTACCAAAGTAATAGATGAAAGTGGCATACTGTGATGGTTAAGTTCATGTGTCAACTTGGTCAGGTTATGTTATCCAGTTGTTTGGTCAAACAAGCAATAGACTGATTGTTACTGTGAGGATATTTCATGGATTTAAATCATCAGTAAGTTGATTGCATCTATGGCTAATTACACCTACAATCAACTGAGGATACTGACTTCAACAATGAGAGAAATCTCATCCAATCAGTTGAAGTCCTTAAAAGGAGAGCTGATGATTTCAGCAGTCAGAAGGAGAGAATTTCCATTTCTACTTCAGCCAGCCGGCTTGTCCTGGAGAATTCATTAAACACCTTCATTGGAGTTCCCAGCTTGTGGCCTGCCGTATAGAATTTAGATTTGCTTATCCCCACAGTTGTGTGAGATAATTTTAAAAATCTCATAATATTTATATAATCTCCTGTCTGTTCTGTTTCCCTAGAGAACCCTGACTAATACACATACCATTTTAATGTTCATCTTTATACTAAGAGCCACTAAATATTTTTTCATCTATTTAGAGGCTATTTGTTTTCTTCTTCTGGGAATTACTTATGTATATTAACTCACTATGCATTGTTTAACACTTAGTCAGCCAAAGACCACCTGGGACTAATCTGAAGTCTGACAAAGTCAGATTTATTGACTTGATCCAGCAAGGGAGGGATTCCAAAGAAACCACAGAATGCCACATTATAAGAGGTAGAAAATAAGCATCTTTCATAAGGTTTGGTTTCCTGATAAATGATTCTGAGGTATATCTAAGGAGAAGGTATTAACTGCAGATTAGTTGCTTCTCCTAAGCAGATTTAGGAGAAGTGAAGATTAACTAGAGATTGGGTTCTGTCATGAAGTGAGAGCAGTTTAGCAATTAGGTATCCCTGTTAATAGATGAGCAGAGCAAATAGCATCTGGGGGCACTGTTGGTAAGAAAACAGTAGTCACACAAAAATGGGTTATTATAGCTCGTTACAGCTGTTGACTAGATTTGGGGAAATACTGTTTCCCATTAATTTGGGGACTGGTTTTGTGTGTGTACAAATTTCCACCCCGCCTGATTTAAGGCAGGGCTGCCTTTTCCTTTTTCAGTCCTACCTGGTGCTCTTTCAGTCCCAGACAGGGTTTTTTTGTTTGTTTGTTTATTTGATTTTTATTATTTCAGAGTGGAGTTTAGCAAATACTAGGTCATGTACATTATTGGTTATTGGTGTAGAATTTTCAATTGCACATTCTTGAGTTGGAAAGTTGGCTTGTCCTTTTACTGATTATGTAATTTTAGACAAGATGTTTAATCACTTTAGTCTCAGTTTTCATATAGGTAAAAGGGACAATAATAACAAAAATAACAATAATATCCACCTCATTGAGTTGCTGAGAAAATTAAATGTGATTATGATTATAAAGAACTATGAAAATGTCTGTCATGATGTAATTGCTCAAAAATGAATAGCAACTAAGAGTGTGTTTAATAAGGGTTTTGTATGAACTAATTAATAGGAACAATTAATGAAAAGACCATGATAGCACATTTGTGTACATATGAGAACTTAAGGACATCTGACTGTGTATTGTTATTGTATGAATTGGCAAGTTATTTTTTTCCATGATTCTAGATATCTGGAGGGGAAATAAGAGCAAAACTTTTGTAAATTTAGCTATTCTTATAGGCATAATTCTCCTACCAGCCTAGTGTAGAAAAGCTGAAATGTAATGGCAACTAGATATTGTGGTCTACTAGACTGTGGTTCCTATAAAGAAACAAGGACATACCCATTTCTCTAGAATGCTCTCTGGAAGAAGAGTGAGGTAGGTAGAATTCTATCTTGAAGGCTTGAACATAAATTAATGAACTGGAAGGAAACAAACTTAAAGAGAAAAGAAATGCATAAGAGGGTAGATTAATAAGATGAGAGTCAGAGGAGCTTTTCTGCAGTTGTTCAAATCCTAATCATCAGGTTAGAAGAGAAATATCTTAGAAGAGGAGGAATGTCAATACATCATGAAAGTGAGGAGAGAAAAGAAGCCAAGTATGTGTGGACTCAGCAAAAGTAATGAATGGCAGATGGATTTAAATGTGGTGATACAGCTGACGTAAAGCACAGATGCACTTTGGATCCTACAAATGCCAGAGGATCAGTCGGCTGTTTAGGCTGTGACACACAGTGGCCTGGGATGGTGAAGAAAGTGTGCACTCTGTGCTACGAAAAATTGTACTGAATCCAGTCAATAAAACAACTGAAAGGCCACCAAGGGGTCCTAGAGAATATCCTTTTGAGTAGTAAATACAAACCAACTGTTCTTGCTGCTGCTTCAACATATGACCATGGGGAGACAATGGCCTAGGTGCTTTAAACACTGAAAATCACTGAGTTATCCAAGTCTCAGGGGACGACAACAAACCTACTATTGTCATGCAGCCAAAAGGACATGCTGCCAACTGAGTAGAACTTAGAAAATTTAGGGGAGTTGTAGATATTGGAAGACAGACAAATAAAATTGACATTTATCTGATTTTTTTGTCAATAATTGGGTGATTCACAGGAACAAAGTACTTAAATAAAAGCTATGCCATCAATATGTGATATATGGTCCACTGCAACTTGGACCAGCTTATTCAAAAAGTACTATTTTTAAAATTGAATAGGTCAAACTCTCCCAACCGTGAGTCATTGGCAGAACCAAATTTAGCTAAATCCAGGCCACTGATCACCCACTCTCATAATGCCTTTCTTACACAATTGTAGGGGAAGAGCTGTATTCTTGTTTTTAACCTTAATTTCATCCTTTTTGCTTCTTTTTTTTTTTTTTTTT
>JAQZBX010007683.1:31086-50112 GCA_029593785.1 Cabassous unicinctus | reverse complement strand
ATATGAGAGGCCCCGGGTTCGCTTCCCGGCGCCTCCTTGTGAGGGCAGGCCAGCTCGCGTGGCGCCGTGGGCTGATGGGGCAGGACCTCACAGCAAGGGGGAGATAAGCAGACACAGAGAAGACACGCAGCCAATGGACACAGCAGCACAAGCAGGAAGGGGGGATAAATAAATAAAATAAATAAAAATCTTAAAAATATATATATATATTAAAAAATAATAATAATAATACTGAATTGTATACTTGAAAGTGGTTAGAATCGTAAATTTTATGTTGCATATATCATACCACTATAATTATTTTTCTGCCTTGCTATTGCTAGAACCCTGCAACTAACATGACTGGAGAAAATCCACAGCTTGTAAACTGGTTTAATTTAAATTCAAGAATATATGTTTCATGTAGGTCCATAACACTGCCTGCCAATTACGTTATATTTGCCTAGTCGGTTCACTCTCCCATTCTCCTGGATGACTATTTCATATGTTATCTCAAGCACATCTGATTATCATCCTCAGTCTTAACTGAAATTGCTTCCTGGTTCACCGAAAAAATTGAAGCAATCAGAAGAGAATATTCACAACCTTCTGTACCTGTGTACTTTTCTTTCCTTCCTATTATGGAAGATAAACTATCTGTGTTCCCATCTACATCCAATTGCTCTTATCTTCTACACTTGATGCCACTACTTCCCCACTCAAGGACATGGCTCCAGCAATTCTCCTCTTTTTCTCTCATATCACCAAATGTTCCCACTATAATGGATCGTTTCCACCAGCATTAAGCATACTTTTTCACCCATTAAAACAAAAATAAAAAATATTGTCTCCATTTCCCTTCTATCTAATACCTCTATTCTCTCTTCTTTTCCTTGGCAAAACTGCTTAATAAATTTTCCATGCTCTATATGTAATTCTTCTCTTCCTATTCTTTCTTAAATCATCACCAAAGAGGTTTTAAATCCCCACCATTCTAAGGAATCTGTTCTCCTCGAGGTCACATATAACCTCCATATTGCTAATTGCAATAAATTGTCTGTCCTCATCACACTTGACCAATCAGTAGCATTTGTCACAATTGATCACCAACACTCTTTTCTTTCGCTTCCAAGACATCATGCATGCTTAGTTGCCCTCTCATCTCAGTTGCTGCTCCTTCTCTGTCTCCTTTTTGGTTTCTCCTCTTCTCCCCAAACTTTTTTTTTTCTCTTCTTTTCTTTTCCTTTATTCTTAAAGAAGCTTTTGATTACATAAAAGCTATATCAAAAATATAGGGGATTCCCATATACCTCACCTCCTCTCACTCTCACAATTTTTCCCATTAACAACATCTTTTATTAGTGTGGTACATTTGTTAAAATTGATGAACACATATTGAAGCATTGCTACTAACCATACACTTTGCACTGCACAATTTTATAGGTTTTGACAAAATGTATAATGGCCTGTATCTGCCATTGCAATGTCATGCAGGACAATTGCAATGTCCCAAAAATGGCCCATATTGCACACACCTATTCTTTCCTCTTCCTCCCCTCAGAACCTCTGATGAACACTGTCTTTATATCAATGTTACAATTTCTTCCCATTACTAGAAAAATAATAAGTCTTCTTTGGTCCATAGTTGCATTCCCCTTTATGTTTGTTCATTCCTCAATCTTGAGGATTTGGGGATGGTGATGCCCACTCTGCTTATGATTGAGAGGGGGCCCCAACTTCTTAACATTGTAGTCCACTAGGATTCAACTCTTAGTCCTCTTCTCTATATACTATTCCTTTGGTAAGCTTATCCACCTCACCAAAACATCTTAAAACATCTTCTATTTATGCTGATAACATCTTCTCTTTATGCTGATAACATCTTCTCTTTATACTGATAACATTTTCTATTTATGCTGATAACTCACAAATTTGAATCTCCAATCTTGGAGATTGGAGTCCTGAACTTCAGACTCATATCCACTCGTCATTTCTACTTGGATGTCAATTAAATATCTTAAACTTAACATAACTAAAACCAGTTTCCTGATGTCATGTCCAATCCTCCTTAACTCAAAGTGTTCCCTTTCTTGGTAAATGGAAACTTTATGTTTCCAGCTGTTCAGGCCAAAAATTGTCTAATCAATGTTGATAGCGCACTCTCTCTCATGCTTCACATTTATCCCATCAGGAAAACCTATGGACTCTACCTTCAAAATATCTACAAAATAAAACCTCTTCCCACTACCTCCACCACTAACGACCTGATCTAAAACCACCATGATCTTTCACCTGAATTGCAACAGCCTCCTAACTTGTCTACAAGAGCCCCACCTTGCCCATCAACAGTATATTCTCCGCATGGTACTGGAGGCTAATTAGTCAGATTATAATATTCATCTGCTCAAAATCCTCCACAATAGCCCCATCCACACCTTCATTTCACTCATAGCAAAAGCCAAAGTCCTTATAGTGACTTATAAGGCCCTACATAATCTGCCCCTGCCTATTTTGCTTCTGACTTCACCATCTCATTCCCTTCAGTCTTTCTGCTCAGCAGCCCCCACCTTGCTGTTTTTCAAATATGCTGAGAGACTTCAGCCTCATGCCCTTTGCTAGAGCACTCTGCCTGGAATGCTCTTCCTCCAGATATTCATATGGCTCACTTTCTCTTAACCCCTTGGTGTCTGCTTAAATACAGCTTTCTCAGTGTGATAGACAGGATTCTAAAGTATAATACCTTCCCCTTGAATATGGGTTGACCTGTGAATAACATGGGATGTCACTTCCATGACTAGATTATTAACCAGTCCACAATGAGTTAATCAAAAGGGAGATTATTCTGATTAAGCTGGGAGGATGGCCTTGACTAATCAGAGAAGAATTTAAAATAAGGTGAAGTGACCTAATCAGAGAAGACTTTCTTTATGTCAATGTTTATATCAAGGTGAAATGTCAGTGACACTCTAGCTACTCTCATAGAAGACACAAACTACCATGCTGTGAACTATGAGGGTCACAAGCAAAGGAATAGTAGGTGACCTCTAGAACCTGAGGACAAACTCAGCCAAGAGCTAGCAGGGAAACAAGGACCTCAGTCCTACAACCACAAGGAACTGAATTCTGCCAACAACCTGAATGACCTTGGAAGAAGACCCTGAGCTCCATATAAGAACAAGAGCACATCTGACATCTTGATTTCAACTTTGTGATACTTTGATCAAAAGACCCTGACCTGACCCACAAAAACTATAAAAGAATAAAATTGTTGGTGTTTTAAGCCATTTAGTTTGTAGTAATTTGTTATCAGCAATAGAAAATACATTCAGTGATCTCTCATGTCAATCTTATTTAAAATTACAACCACTGCCTTTTGCACTTCTTCCCTTTATTCTCCTCCATTATATTTTTCAGGACACTAATTTATTTTATTGCCTCTCCCCAGTGGAATGTAAGTTTCACAAGAGCAAGGGTTTTTAGCTGTCTTATTCACTGTTTTGCTTAAGTACATTTCCTGGCATGTAGAAGAAGCTCATAAATATTTGTTTAATGAATAGATGAATGTTAGATACATGAATAAAAGACATAATAGTATTTCCCCCAGAATAATCAAAATAATCATTTATTTTATTTATAAAACTATGTATCCAAAATCAGTGAATCTTGAAGTTTAGTTAATAAAACATTAATGAATATTTAACTTATCTTTAGGTATATAAAGCATTATGATGATTATTAGAAGCAATAAAAAGCACATGCAATTTTCATAAATTTGAATACTATAAACAATAATAGAAATTATAAGCCTTTACTTTGGGTTTACAATTTGCCTGGCACTCTTCTAAATGCCTTCCTTATAAATTAAACTCATTTTATACTCACAAACACATTATGAGATAATTACCATTACTATCCCCATTTTAAATTTAGTGAAACTTAAAGACAGAGGGGGTTAATCATGCACCCAAGGTTACACAGCCGGAAAGTAAATGGGACCAGGCTCAAAACCAGGCAGTGTAACTACAGAGCTTGAACTTTTTAGCAACCATGTCTTAAACTTTGAGTTTTTAACTTCATCATATTTTATTTTTCATTCTTTTTTGATTTTTTGCATCTTCATCATATTTAAATATCTGTATATACATAAAATGTACATTTAATTATAACCAAAACATTATAAATAAACTGAAAAGGCCAATGAAAAACTTTAAAAGACATTTGAATCAGATGGCAAAGAGTTAATATCCTTATCAAGGAGAGCCCTTCAAAATTAATAAGAAAATCACACTATCCTAAGAGAAATGAACAAAGAACACAGTAGATAGATTATAGAAGAAGAAATATGAAATGTTAAAAAATTTTTGAAAAAATTATTCCATCTTGCTGGTAGATAAAGAAAAATGCATTAAAGCCATTTTTAGACAGTTTTTCTCCTCTTAGACTGGCAAAAGAAAATGTAATCTTTGATGAAGTTTCAATAAGACAGATACTTTCACAGATTGCCAGGGCAAGCATACATTATCGTGATGTACTGGGTTGAATTTTGTCCCCAAAATTCATGTCCACCTGAAATCTGTGAATGTGACCTAATTTGGAAATAGGACCTTTACAATTGTAATCAAATTAAGATGAAGTCATACTGGATTAGAGTGGGCCCTAATCCAATCACTGGTGTCCTTATAAAGAGAGAGACTCAGACACACAAAAAGCAAAGACGGCCACATAAAGATGGAGACAAAGATTGGGGTTATGCTGCCACAAACCAAGGACTGTCAAGGATTGATGTCAACCACCAGAAGCTAAAAGAGGCAAAGAAAGATTCTTTCCTTGAATCTTCAGACAGAGCATGGCTCTGCTGACACCTTCATTTCAGATGTCTAGCATCCAGAATTGTGAGAGAATAAATTTCTGTTGTTTTAAAGCCCCCAGCCCTAGGAAACTAATGCATATAGCAACTGTCTTTTAAAAACTCATACTATATGACCCCCAAATTATTCTCATAAAATAATCCATTTTAAGGAAATAATCAGAGTCATGTGCAAAGATGAAATTTCTCAAGTCGTTATAATGATGAAAAATCAGCAATAGCCTAAATGTGAAGCAAGGCTTAATGAACATCAGTTAAATTGATCATCGTTCATCCATATTTGAAATAGTGGTTTTTAAAAAACAAAATAGTGATGGAGAAATGCCCAAGGTATAACACTGAATGAAAAAATGGCAGAATGCAAAGTGTTCTCACAGAATGTGCCAAACATTTACGACATACTCCTGGCAGTTTGAAATTATTTTATGAATCCCAAAAAGAGAAATATGTTTGTAAACTACTCTATGTCTCTGGATGTGATAGCCTTTGGTTGTATTAAATTCAGTTGAAGAGCCTTTGATTAGATTGTTTTAAGGCTTTTGATTGGACTAGGTCAGTGAGGCATGACTCAGGCTGAGTATCTGCCCCCTTGCTGAGTCTGAAATAAACAGAAACACAGAGAGAGACAGGCTCAGACAGACAGAGGAAAAGGGAGACGGCATATTTGATTCTGCAATGTGAGAGAGAGGACTGCAGGAAAAGAGAAGCCCCTGAGAGACTCAAAGAGCCTGGGCTCACAGGGCAGCTCAGAAAGAGACTGTGAGCCCAAAGGGGAAGGCTGAGACCTCGGCAGAGACTGGCAGCCATCTTGCTTCATCACATGGCAGCTGACTTTGGTGAGAAAACAGCTCTTATGGTGCCCTGATTTAGACTTTTCACAGCCTTGGAACTGTAAGCTTTTAACCAAATAAATGCCCTTTATAAAAGCCAACACATTTCTGGTACTTTGCATTGGCAGCCCTTTGGCAAACTAAAATAATACTATATAGTATGTGTGTATGTATTCACAGGAAGACTTATTGTTGTTTTTTAATTATATAAAATGTTAACTGAAGTTTTGTTTCAATAAGTAACTTACATTTATTTTCTTCATTATAATATGCTGGACATTTTTACAACAAGCCTGTGTTATAGCTGAAATCAGAAGTATGCAAAAGTCAGATACCTTTAAAAATTCATTAATAAATATACATTTCTGACTTATGTAATAAATAAGCACAAATGGGCCTTCAAATGCAGTTTCTTACCTCCTGCCCTGATCCTCATGTTAAAGTGATCCACATGTTGAAAGTCTGCCTAGTAGGAGATAACCACACCATAAAAACAAAATTTTACCATAAAAATAAAAGTTCTCACTCAATAACCCAGAAACAGCTCCACATTATTGAGCTTTTTTCCGAAATGTGGATCTTTTTATTCTTTTAATTCAAGCATGTTATTTAGAAGACCAGAGACTTCTCATAATAAAAACGAATTTAATAAGAAATAAAGATTTTCTAGCAATTATTTTTTAAATGTTTGAGAAGACAAGGAAATGTATAATTGTCATATTATTGGTATTTTTTGCTGTCATAGTATTTGGTTCTTCGTGTTGCTTTGGTCAATATACACTTATCACTAGACATGTCTTCCCAAGAGGCTATGCTGTCATTTTACCTGAATCCATCTAAGGCAGATAATGAAATACCACACCACATTTGACTGTAAGATGCATTTTTATTTTTATTTTAACATCTGAAATGAAATGTGAAGTCACCTCACAATTTATGGTCTGTCATAGATTAATCAACAGTGATTTTTATTTCTTTCTTCATGGTCTATAAAACATTGGTTCACCTTTAAATAGACAATGTCTTCTTTCAATAAAACATGCTGGCCCCTCACCTCTTCCATTTGATCACTTCAAATCAATGAAGTAAATTCTTGGTTATCTAAACAACAAATAGCCAAGTCCCCCCAAATTTAAGTTCAGAACTCTTATCTAAATAAGAAAACAAATCTCTTGTCTTAACCAGAAAGAACTGGTTTCTGGTGCAACCCCAATAGACAGGGAAAGCACATACAAATGAGTGTTTTCATAGAGTCTACAAGGAAAATGTCCATGTAGCTCTGCAAATATTTACATGACCTTTTCAAATTAGCAATGAATGATATGTAAAAAAACTATTTACCCATAGCCAAAGACGTTGTATATGTGTCAAGGCCATCTCTGGCTGAGATTCTAAACCTAGACAGTTTAGTTCTGCTGGGGAAGTCACCCAGCAGCCATCTCCCAGCCCTCACCCATGCTTCCTGTTCTATTGTATGATGATGTTCCATTCCACAACCTGGGGATGTTGTTAAGTCTAATGAAAATGACCTACCAGATCTTAAAAACAGGAAACCAAGAATGAAGAGCCCCAAATGCTAATCAAGATGGAAATTCTCAGTGGCACAGCTCCCTCTGCCAGAGTGTAAAAAGACCATATTCAAATGGTATAGATTTGTCTCTTTTCTCTGACACGAAGTGGGGTGTGCAGAGCTGCCATCTACTAATCCCCACCTGAGCAATTTTGTCCATCCCAGGAGAGAGGCCACACTGGTATTTCTTCCCTAGCTCTCAAAAGAAATTTTTTGTGCTATATAAGTAATAAAGGGGTCAATTATGGAAAGTTTCTGTTTTGCCTGAACCTGTGTTCCCACTACACACCAACCATGTGGCAAATTTTCCCACAGATTTTGGTGCAGCAAACAGGCTGGACAGGAAAATAAGGAGTGGGTTGATATTTTGGCCATTCCTTTCATTGCTCTTGCATTCCTTTTGTCCAGGAGCATCCTGGGTAACACATGACTCAGGATTTGTGGGCTAAACTGGGGGGTTGCCCCCACCCTACCAGCCTACATTGAGGTGCCAACCCATGGCTAGGAAACCTAAGGCATGCTGTCTCCGCTCTCTGGGAGAGAGGTGGTGTTAAATGGGACTTTGAAAATCAACATCAGGGTGTGGGCTAGTGGGTTCCGCGCTGATATCAGTGAGGTTGGGGCTTCCACCGCCCAGCATACATTTCCCTGGCTCATGGCTTCTTATATCTGCTCTCATTCTGGCATTATGGAATCAGGCAATCTCGGAGTATTCAGGCCACAACGACTGATTGTGAGGTTAGTGTGAGTCCGGTCATTATTCAGAGGACTATTATAACTGAAGCTGGGGAACTGGAGAAAACAGAACTGCGAGTTTTTACGGAAAAGGAGATATGGGATATGAATGACAGAGATGGGCAGAAGCCAGAAGATCTCTTTGTAATAACAGAGTGATGACCGCCCTGATCAGCCAGGTTGAGTAGAAAAGTCTCAGCCATCTCACATCCAACACTGTCCTTCAACAGACTTTCAGTCAATTGGAGCTAAAAGAGGAGGAAACAGGGGTCAGGGGACAGGGAGAGAGCTGCAGTTAGTGCCAGGGCAGAGCTACGGCTAGGCAAGGCCCCTAACCTTAGTTTGACTGGTTCCTAAAGGGAGTCAGATAAGGATTTTCACGCTCTTGATGACCTCCCCTGAATTCCAACTAAGGCTTGGGCTAGGAAGAAGGAAGCCTTGGTCATGCTGCTACAGCTGAGTGTTGGCGCATGGATATTCCATCTCGACTGGAGGAATTTTGCGCCTCACCGAATTCCCGTGCCACAACCCAACAATGATGATTTTAATAGAAAGGGCCCCCAAGAGTGGAGGGACAAGCTGATTTTGCTCTTCCACCCAGGTGTTCTCCTGGAAGATGGGATTTAGCGGGTTTATCATACCCTCCCCGCTTGGGGGAGGGGGTCCCATGCTAGGGGAGTGACCGCCGTAGTGACTGGCAGGGGTGCCAGGCCAGCGGCAGTGGGTGCATGCCTACTAACCCTACCAGCTCTAGGACCCGTGGCTTGGATCAGCAGCAGTCCCTTCCTGTTAGGGCGCCCACTCACTGAGCTATGTTCTTATGGTTACCAGAGCACATGGTCCCAAAGGACACTATAGGCGGGATCTCCACTGGACAACATTGGGAAAAATATAAACCAGAAGGAGGTCCATGGGCTCAACAATGACAAACTGCCCCTGCTGGACCTCCTTCCCATAATCCCTAAACCCAGGAAGTAGAGGAGGAGGCGGATTTTGCAGATCTCCCAACTTTCCCTTCAGCCCTGACTGAGGATTAGGGTTCTTAGGAGAAGATTTGACTAAATTAAAAACAGCCTAGGGGTGGGGCCAAAAGGAGCTCTTATGCCCCTGCAAGGAGGTCTTACTTGGGTTATTTGGGAATAGTCAGCAAACCTTTATGGAACTTTTGGATATAGGTTCCCAGGCCACTATTATTCTAGGAGACACAGAGGGGAGGGGAAGGCAAATAATTTGAAGGTTTTGGGCATTCCACTGTGATTTGGGACAGGAGGTTACTGCCACCCTGTGGGTCGGCCCTTTTGGCCTTCTGGCTGCCTCTGTGGTCGTGTTTCCCTCCAGGGAATACATCATAGGAATTGATATCTTGCACCACTGCACCTCCCAGCAGAGACTGCAGGAATATGCTTCCCCATCTCAACAAATTCTGGCTTTCATGATTGGGCAAGTGATAGGGTACCCCCATTGTTTCCAAATCTCCTTGTCATATTGTCCACCAGCAGTAGCACTGCCTTCTTGGTGGGCAAAGGGACATTTCTGAACTCACAAAGAACCTGCTATCTGTGTATGTCCTCGGCTCCACTATCTCTGCCTATAATAGCCTGGTGTGGCCAGTGAAAAAAGGTGAGTGGAGTGTGGCAGCTAACTACAGACTACTGGAGTATGAATGCAAAAGTGTCTTCTTTGGTGCCCATGGTCTCAGACATTGTGACTTTCATGGAAGCAATATGGCCTCTGCTAGTGTTTGGTGTGCCTTTGTTGACTTGGCAAATGTCTTTTCCATGATCCCACTCCAGAAGAAGGACCAGGATCAATTTGCTTTCCAGTGGCAAGGCCTACAGTACACCTTCACTGTACTGCCACAGGGTTATTTAAACTCCGCCAGTGGGTATCTGCCACCAGTGAGTAAGCTACCCCAGCCCAAGGGGCTTAAAGTATTCCATACTGATGACATCATACTAGTGTGGCAAAACTGCCCAGAGATTGCATGCATTGCTAAGTGGGCTTCCATAAATTCTGACAAGACACAAGGCCCATCCCAGAAGGTCACCTTTATGGGTAGCAAATGGGCCAGAATCCAGCTCTGGATCCCTGACCCAGTATGGAATAAATTACTGTCCTTAAAGTCACCCACCTCTGAAAAAAGGTCAAGTGGTTGAATGGACTCTTTTCATAGTGGAAACAACATATTCCTTGTCCTCCTGGTACCCATACATTGTTTGACATGGAAAGTAAGCACTTTCCACTGGGAAATGGAGGAGGAGCTGGCCATGCAGGAGGAAAATGTGGCTATTTCAGCCTCCCTACCTCTAGGTCTTTTAGAGCCGAAATCTCCATTTGAATTACAGGTTTCTGTCACCCAGACCCAAGACAACTGTTCTCTCAGGAAGAAGGAGGAAGCAACAGGAATTCACAGGCCCCTGGTCTTTTGGAACAAGAAGTTCCCAGGTGCTACTCCCCCTTTGAGAGGTAACTTCTGTTGTGCTATTGGGCCTTGGTGGAAATGGAAAGAATCACCAAGAGCTCTCATGTACTCCTGAGGCCAGAAATCCCTATCATGTCCTGGGTCCTGAATAATCAGGACACTCACCCAGGAAATGCCCAACACCAGAGTATCATTAAATGGAAGTGGTACATTCAGGATCATGCCTGGACCCCCAGGGATTGACATGCTTGCCTGAGCAGGTAGTAGAGGCCTGCTCAACAATGATCCTGTTGCAACACCAGATGAGGGACCTTCCTCCCTGCATTGGCACCTTGGGGACCCCGACTCAAGGATGCCCCATCAGATGCTCAGCACAGGCTCACTGATGGATCGGCCATGCTGAAGCCATTTGGCATCTATTGGCCAGCAGCCACTGTTTTCCTTTGCCACTCTTTCCTTATGCCATCTCTGGCACTGGAAAAAGTGCCCAGTTGTTCCTCTTAGCCCTGGAACAGTTAGACCCAAGCACCCCCATGTACCTGTTTACTGAATCATGGACCATCACCAACAGCTTAGTGGTCTGGTCATGACTGAAGAATTAAAGGTTGCCCTGTGTGAGGAAGAGACTTTGGAAACAATTGGTAGCAAAGAAAGGCACCATCTATGTTACCCATGTTGATGCACATGAGTAGGGTCTGTATCATGATAAACATCATTGGAATGACCTAGCCAATGAAGGCTGCAATGAGCTGCTTTTCACACCTGATGAGGCTGGAGATCCTCCTGGGAGAGAGGCAGACAATGAGCCCTCCCCAGAGGATGAGGACAATGAACTTACCCACAGTGATATCCTTGAAATAATTGAATTTCTCTTGGATACTTCTGTTGCCACGTGGATTTGCCACTGAACTGGACATGGAAATTCTAACACTATGAAATTATAGGCCCAGGTACACGGACTACCTCTTTCATAAAAAGAGGACTAATCTTCCATTTACCAATGTGAAAGATGTCAACTACAAGGCAAAGCCCAAAGAGGGCATTTAATTGCTGAGTAGCCCAGAGGGGCTACACCAGACCACTCATGGCAAGTGGACCACATTGGCCATCTCTCACCAGCCCAAAGTGTGCCCTATGCCTTGATCGTATTAGACACCTACTCAGGATATGGCCTTGCCATTCCAGTTTTTCATGCAGATGTAGTACATATGTGGGATGTCTTGGAAAAGCAGCTTTGCTACTTTCAGGTACCCAGATGACATCTCCTCTGACCAAGGGCCCTACTTTACTGCACAATCTACTCATGATGGGCCAGGTTCATGGAATTAGATGGAAATTTCATGTCACTCACCACCCATAGGCAGCCAGAATTGTGGAGAAATTTAAAGGCCACCTGAAAAAGGAGTTTTGATGTCTACACCCTAAAAAGGGGACCAAAGACACACCACTTGGGACTCTCCTTTCCAGCCTCAGTCAGAGGATCATCCCACTTTTTAGCCTACTACACTTTGCACACAATTCCCAGTATGGTGGGAGGTTAGGGCCACCAGATGGAGGAATGGGGTGACATAAGTGGGCTTAGAAGTTGTGGCAGTTTGAAATTATTTTATGAATACCAAAAAGAGAAATATTATGTTTATAAACTAATCTATTCCTCTGGGTGAGATACCCTTTGATTGCATTAAATTCAGTTGAGAGACCTTTGATTAGATTACTTGATAATATCACTTTGGGGCTTTTGGTTGGACTGTTTTGGTGAGGCATGACTCAGGTTGAGTCTCTGCCCCCTTGCTGGGTCTGATATAAAACAAAACACAGAGATAGACTCAGGCATAGGAAAAGGAAGCAACCATGTTTGATTCTGCCATGTAAGAGAAAGGACTAAAGGATCACTTAAGCACAAAACTCCAAGAGGCTGGGCCCATGGAGCAGCTCAAAAGGAGACAGTGATCCCAGAGGGGAAGGCCAAAACCTCGGCAGAGTTCTGTGGCCATCTTGCTTTGCTGTGTGTCCAGACACCGAATCAACAGTAGCTGACTTTGGTGAGAAAACATCTTAGCTGGTGCCTCAGTTTGGACTTTTCACAGCTTTGGAACTGTAAGCATTTACCCCAAATAAATCCCCTTTATAAAAGCCAACCCATTTCTGGTAATTTGTATCTGCACCACTTTGGCAAACTGAAACAGAAGTGCTTAACACACATTGGGCAACAATCCAGTAGGCTGTGCCTGCAGAGTGTGACACACTTATACCCCTGGTTGGGCCACCAGTTCCTTTGGGAACAGTCATGGGACAACTTCAAGGAGTCCTGACAACTCCCATCTATCAGGAAGGGGTGGAAGTAGGTTAGAAGTTATGGGTAAGGCACTCAGATCAATAGGAAAGGGATGAGGTTATAGCTCGGTTCAAAGGGGCAGAGAGACTGGGTGGTCTTAGAAGAAAAAAAATAAGCTACTGCAAATAGGCCAAGAGAAGTGTCTCCCATGGGAAGTGGTTGCACAACCACCCTGTCAGGACTAGCTACTGCTCCCTTCTGTTTTTCTACAGATTTGACCTGGCAGCAACCTGGAAGGAAGATACCTTTGTCCACCTGACCTGGGCTATTGTGTCAGCAAGGAACCTGACCTATGGCTGGATCTACCATCAGGACTCTCACTCTTTCTCACCTCTTTGCTGAATTCAGGTTAACACTCAAGGAGCTGATCTTCCCTGTTTTACATTTAAACTAACACCAGGAAGTCCTTCATTTATGCCCTACAACAAAGAGAACGGCACAGCTGTTGGATGTGCACTCTTCTTTCCCACATCCCTGGACAACCTGTCAGGATGCAACAACTCCCAATAGCAAAAACTGGCAAATGGTTCAGGCATCTTTCCAATTTATTCACCAATGAGTACATGATACGCAATCTATCAGCCACCTTGTCTGATATTGCTGAGGTCACAGCACAAGTCTTTCAGTCTCAGCAAAAGCAATTAGACTCTCTAGCCAAAGTAGTTTCACATAATCACATTGCATTAGAATTCCTCCTAGCCCCACAAGGAGGCATATATATGGTAATACTTCAGGGAAAGTAGAACAGGAGGTGACTAAAATCCAAGGGCAAGCTCACTGGCTACAAAGTGTAAAAACAGATTCTATGTGGGGCCTCTTCAGCTGGCTCCAGGGGGCAGGGGAGCATGGATGCAACCATTACTGCAGACGGGCCTACCACCCAGCTTGGAGCAACATTATGCATAGGTAAAGGCCTATGGTGTCCCCGCTGCTGTTCCCAAAGCTTTATTGCCAACATTGTGGAAAGCCATGGGCTGGCAGGCCCAACCCATCTCTGCCTTCATGTCTGGATTGGAAGGTGGGCTTATGTTGTGGATGATAATGCAGAGGAGTAGGCCAGGCCTCTTTGAGAGGCTGAGGGTTGGACTACTGGGGAAGTCACAGACACATGCTCAGCAGCCATCCCCCAGCCCTCATCTACCCCTGCCTCCTATTCTATTGTGCCATGAGGTTTCAGTATGTTTCCATTCCACAACTGAGGGGGGATGTTAAGTCTAATGCAAAGTCCTGACAGACCTTAAACCCAGAAACCAAGAATAAGCAGCCCCAGATGCTAATCAAGGCAGGAATTCTCAGGGGCAGAGCTTCCTCCCCAAGGGTGAATAAATACCACACTCAAAAAATATAGATTTGTCTCTGTCTCTGTTGTGAAGTGGGGCTTGCAGAGCTGCAATCTACCAGCACAACCTCAGCCCCTTGGGCCACCTTGGGAGATCAGCCATGATGGAATTTCTTCCCCTCTCTTTTGGACCCTTTGTGCTGTGTAAGTAATAAAGAGATCAATTGCTGAAAGTTTCTGTTGTGCCTGAGCCTGTGTTCCCACAACATACCGTGTAGCACCTCACTCCACAAGCTCACACAGAAACAAGGGTATAAAATCATCAAAACTTCATACTCAGTTGGCAGAACTACAGACAGCTTTTCTGACAGGTAGTTCATACATGCATGGTGGATTGCTTGGAACCTGGGATTCCTCCTGAGGAGGGATAGACAGCTGTTGTAGCCCTGGGTCCCTGATATCACATTTATAACAAGTCTTTCACCAATATAGCCTCTTTAAAAAATGTATGTCTATAAGTGTGTTAGTCAGCCAAAGGGGTGCTGATGCAAAGTACCAGAACTCTGTTGGCTCTTTTAAAGAGTATTTATTTGGGGTAGATGCTTACAGTCACAAGGCCATAAAGTGTAAGTTACTTCCCTCACCAAAGTCTGTTGCCACGTGTTGGAGAAAGATGGCTGCCAACATCTGCAAGGGTTCAGACTCCTTCTTACTCTTAATTCTTCATGGTCCCAGCTTCTTCCAATATCAGCTGTGGGCTGAGATAAGTCTCATCTCTCTCCAGGGGCGCATTCCTCTCCAGACTCAGCTGCTCTGGTCTCTCCACAAGGTCAGATGTAGACTACTAGACTCTCTCTCTTCCCGGGGCCTCTGTCATGTCTATGGAGCCATCTCTATTCCTCTGTGTTCTTCTCCTGAGTGTTTACTTCCTGGGGTTACAGCATCCAAAACTCCCACTGTCTCCTCTGTCTTGCTGTTTTCTCTGTGAGTCCTCAACCACCAAGGGGGAAGGAACTCAACATCCTACTGACGTGGCCGAATCAAAGCCTTAATCATAATTTAATCAATTAAAAGTGATGCCTCTGAATCCAATACAATCTAATATGCCCAGAGGAACAGACCAGTTTACAAGCATAATCCAATATCTATTTTTGGAATTCATAAATACTGCCAAACTGCTACAGTAAGTAATGCCAATACTGTTTTGTTTTGTTTTGTTTTGTTTTGTTTTGTTTTCCAAACCTATTGCCTTTCACCTAGGACAAACTCCATTTGGACACAGACCTGGTAGAGAAGAGGGACCTGGTGATTATATTTGCTTAGCTAAGATTGGTAGCTCTGCCATATAGAAAACGAATCACTTGTTCCATTTGGCCAGTGATATCTGTTAGAGTTAATCTGTGGGAAAATCAAAAGATATAGAAAGAGAACAGAATATAAATAAAGAGAAGAGGAAAGAGAGACCCTTATCATTGGCAGCAATAGCAGGATCCCTGCGACAGCTATTACAGGGAGTACAAGGTAGCAAACACTACACATTCTAACAGGAAAGAAGATTGTGGTAGAATCAAAAGATAAAGCATCACCACAGCTGAGGGATTCAAACACTCATCTGCATCAATCTTTTTTATAGGTCCATACTATATTCACAATAAATCTAGCCAGGGAGGAGGGAGGGGGAGAGGAGGGAAGGCGGGGCAAGGAGGGAGGGAGGAAGGAAGGACATTGAACACTTACACATAGTCTCTATCTAACCTCTGGGTATGCCTCCCTTCACATTAAAATCTACATTCTTAAAGACATAGAATCTTTATAGGATATTTATAGTAAGAAATAGATATGGGAACGCCCTATACCCCTAAAGGGTATTTTCCTTATTCTTTGTTTAATGTTTTTCTTCCCCCACTAGAAAAGCAAGCTCAATAAAGGCACAAGACATTTTTGGTTTGGTTTGTTTGTCTCCATTAACTATTACCGTATCCTTAGGACTGAGAACAGTGTCCAGCATATAATATGTGCCAAATACATATTTGTTGAATAAATGAGAAAGTTTACACATTATTCAGGAACTTTATATAATTCTCTCTCTCTTTATAACATTAAAGATGAAATGTTTAATATTAAGAGTGAGAAAACACAGCAATTTCAGAAATCTGTGACCTTGTATCATGTTAGCTGAAGTGTATCTCAACTGGAAAATTAAATAGAAAGTTTGCACTCTGGAGTAAGTCCTCCCCAACACTCTAGTACAAATGCTTGAAATAGTGAAAGTCAGATATCTTCCTTCACCGGCCATCAGCAAACTTGGAGGAAGTCAGAGAAAATATGGGTGTAAGTATACATGGGGAGGCCTAGGTTCCATTTTTAAGTCCATAAAAACCACAAGTAATGTAGTGGTTAATAATGTTCCTACATCTCATATGGAGCGAAGGATGCGGTGGGTTAGCATAGATTGGGAAGAAGGTGAGCTAGTTCTTGTGTCTGAATGCCAGTTGAGGGCAGCAGAGAGCTACCAGAGATAAAATGCATTCAGGAGGAAAATCTAACAGTTCCCAACTGACAAGGTGATCCATCATGTGCTGTTGAAGGGGTCGCCCATTTAAAAAGCCAGTCCACAGGGTAGCCAGCAGGAATGGGTTTCCCATATACATTAAGACATGAAGACATGAAGTAAGGGAGAAGGGCAGGAAGAAACGCCATGATACTCAAAATATTCTGGACTCTGGCTCAGCACGTTTCTCAGGAACCATTGACTCAGAGAGTAATCTCTCTCAAGAACTTCTGAATCAGATGATGATTTAGGTTCCTTCCCACTCCAAATTCTTGGACCCCAAGATTAGCAAACATGTTTTGAGTGCATTCCTTTTGCAAAGATTAACACTCCTGTAGAAAGAATATAAAATCGTTAGCATTAAGAGGAGAAAATCATTGTTCTATAAACCCACAACTTCTCTAATAAAGAAAAAAATTGAGAAGAAAATTGTGCATAAGTGAAGAGAAGCAAGCACAGACTCTACCATGTTACAAAAGTTCCCTAGAATACTTTAAAAGTTGAGACTTCTCAATATGTGCGGTGGAATCGTGATGAGACCTAAGGAACAGCAGCATCAGTCAGTAACCTGGGTTCCAAGTCATACCAGTCTCAAACACCAAGGGTGATGGGAAGCAAGTTTGCAACCTTTCCATAAGCTAGTGTTCACACTTCCTTTCTATATGTTCCTAGTGGTGTGACCTTAGGAGTCATTTAGCCTCTCTGGATCAGTTTCTTCATTTCTAAAACAAAATAAAATTTGCCTGTATGGACTATGAAATGAATTTACAAGAAAAGAAAATGCCATGCCATATAGAGTGCCTTAATTTCCCAAATGCTAAAAAAAAATAGATACTGCAAAATGGATTGGCTTAACAAAGGAATATATTGGCTCACAATTTCAGAAACTAGAAGGCTTACCTCCCCTCAGTGTTCAATTTCAGAGACTAGAAGGCTTACCTCCCCATCAGGCTACTGATGATCTTTGGGGTTCCTTGAATTTTCCATCACATGGCAATGTCCTCTCTTTTCTCTTCCTGGTTCTGTTGACTCTCAACCTCTGTCCCCACATGGGGTTTTCTCCAGTCATACTCAATGTCTTCTGCTTATGAAAGTACTCCAGTACTCTGGATTAAGACCCACCCTGTTTCAGTTGGCCACATCTTAACTAAAGTAACATCTTCAAAGGGTCCTATTTACGATGGGTCCACACCCACAGGAATGGATTAAGACTAAAAATACGTTTTTCTGGGGTACATAATTCAACCTACCACACAGAGCTTCATATAAATATAAGATATTTTTATACTGGTCTGAGTCATAGGAAGAACAGGAAGATATCTAGAGAACAACAGAAAAGTGCCTAAGAAGTAAACCTTTGACAGATTCAGAATATTCCTCAGTATATATATGATTCTCCTATTTGTCTTCAGCCTCACTGGAGCCCATATATATACTGAGAATATTTGCATCACAGGGTGCTATTTGTCTCCCTTAAACAGTCTTCTCTTTGCTAAATGTGTGTAACAATGTTCCAATCCAGATAGAATTTGGAGATATTTTACTACTGCTTTCAGACGGAATTTACTTACAAGGTCACAGAAGCAGCAAGGGAATGTGGGCTATTTGCAGCCAGAATATTCTGGCTCTGATTCATAATAATAGTAATAATAATAATAATAAATAATCATCACCATGAGGATATAGGAACATGTTAGAAAAACTCAAATACAGCTGCTTCAGCTTTGTGTTGAGTTTAGTCCTGTTCCCACACTATGATTTTTCTGATGGACAGCAAGAGAGAGCTGAGCGCATGCCAATAAGTTGATAAATGGCTACCAGAGAGACTAAGATTTTTATTATTTTTGAAATCACAAAAAGGGACAGATTGGTTAGACACAGAGAAGGAGAGATCATCAATCCTGACTTCTAATGGGCCACCTAACTGGAGATTCCAGAATTGACAAGAGTCAATTCTGCCTCAAGAGTCACAAATAACAATAGAGGAACCAGAAGGAGGTCTTCCCAAATGAAGGACAATGATTTTTTGATCCATAGATCTTTTTAGCTATAAGGGATCATAAAGTATGTGACCCCCTCAATATATGTACAAGTAAACTAAGGTCTGGAGAAGTGATGTGACTAGCTCAAATTCTCCCAGGTGTTAAAAACTAGTCCAATTCTCTATCATCCTAGGCAACTACCTGGCTAGGCTAGCTAGCATGACAATTAGAAGCCAGATAAACACACAGACTAGGTTGGTCAAAAATAAAATGAAGGGAAGCGGATGTGGCTCAATCAATAGGGCTCCCATTTACCATATGGGAGGCCCCGGGTTCATTTCCCGGGGCCTCCTGGAGAAGGCAAGCCGGCCCGCGGGGCGCGGCGAGCTGATGCAGCAGAATGACCCAACAAAGGGAGAAAAGCAGATACAGAAAAACACACAGCAAATGGACACAGCGAGCACAAGCAGCGGGGG
>JAQZBX010007683.1:19467-30986 GCA_029593785.1 Cabassous unicinctus | reverse complement strand
GTCAATAATCAAATGCTAAAATTTTTATTCTTAAAAGAATTGTGCTGTATAGTCTCTCTGACATTGCTAAGACTTCACCTGTGCTCAGACATTGAATCTTTCCAGGATAAAGAGCTGGAGGCTATCCGTGAATGGGAATCCCATTTCCTTGCATATCAAAATATTTTGAGCAAAAGTGATATAGACAGAAGATAGATCAAACTACTTAAAGAACGGTGTTATTTTCAGTATGCTCTTGATATTGACTAGATCAGAGACAGCAATCTCAAACCCACTAAATGGTTGGTGCATAGAAAGGAAATTTCAGAGATGTCTCCTTTTGTCTAAGTATCTACGTAGAAACTATGATCATTTGGAAAACAAGTTAAAGTACAACCCACAAATTATTTTTTTAGAGCTAGTCTCCCCTTGGAATTTAAAGCATTGGAAGATATTCTTTGACATTGTAATTTTTGAAAACATGAAGTAAACTTTTCCTTTCTTTATCTTATTACTATAAGATAAACTCAGTAAAATATCCTTTGCTATCAAAAGAGCACTGTTTGCAAGACAGACAATCATGATTTTGAAATCACTCATGGCTCTCTCTGAAAACCAGTCTTCAACAAACTATCCCATACTTCCATTGCGGCTATTGAGCCTCTTGGTCACTAGATGTCGCTGCTGCCGTTTGAATGAGTTTTCCTGACAGGCTCCAACAAAAAAAAAGAAAGAAAGAAAAGACTCTTGAGGTTTTTAGAATTTTTTAAATGTTACTGTTGTGAGGATTTTTGGTGAGTCTTTTATATATTAATGAATGCATATCACTTGTTTTTCACATGAAGAATGGAAGACCTGGAAAACTGAAGTAACTTGCCTAAAGATCCATAGGTAGCAATGGTAGAGCCAGAGCTAGAAAACAGTTCTCCATCTCTACAGTTCTCCACATCGACAATTCACTGCCTTAGAAAAAGAAAAAGTGTTCCTGGTTTGAACAATGAAGCCAATCATCTTTTTAAACCAAAGCCCGCTAAATAATATTTATTACATGTTAATTTATTTTTAGTTTGCTTTATCCCTGATGGACTTCTTGAAACTGGGCACATGGATTTCCCAGGCCAGACTTAAAAGAGGAAGAGGACCTGGCAAAAGGCTGTCATCCAAATTTAGGTAATTTCTTGCTCTGGAAAGTCTTCCACATGGGAAAGATAGCAGGTAGCCCAAGAGAGTCTCCTCTATAAAGTTATTAAAACTAGACAAACATGCACAGTGCACACACAAACACACACACACCATCAGTCCAACAGACAGCATTTCCAATCTAGCTTCCCAGCCAACTAAAAAAAAGCCAGTGGAGTTTCTTCAGAAGGCTGGGGCTAAGAAGGATACAGACATGGCTCAGAGAGCAAGCCTGAACTATTTTCACAGACTAAGGTGTGGAGAAAGGAAAGGCATGGACTGGAAGGAAGGCTGACGGCAAGTTAACCCACAGGCATCCAAGTGTCCACTATTGTAGCTTCCAGGTATTCTTGCTCACAAAGGAAAACCAAAAATTCATCAGCCTTCTAGGTGAATTGGCAGGCATGAGAAAGAGGGGGGAGCTTTCACACACTTGCTCAAAGATGATGAACCCCTTTTCCAAGCCCCACCTCAAATAAAGAAGGGGGTGAGAGGAATGGACGTGCTCTGGAAAGAAAAGAAAGAAAAGGAGCCAACCTCGCGGCTAGCCTTGGAAAAATCTCCACAGATGAGCATTTTTGTTGCGTTAAGTAGCCCGCATTAGCAGCCTGAACACGTAGGGGAAGGCTAACATCGCCAGTTAATATAATGCGGAAGAGGAATGATAGACCTGGATGTTGATAGTGGAAGCGCTAGATATGCATAAAACAGAACGGAACATTTCTGAGCAGGACTTAAACTCTTCTGGGGTTGGATGGAATGGAGGCATGTACTGGGGTAAAAGTTTTAGAGGCTCGGATATTTTAAAATACATATATATTTCGTTTTACTATCAAAAAAAATAATTTCTGCAGTATGGAATGAGCTGCCTATCTGTGGTTTGGGGGCCGCCTCTGGCAGGGACGACAGGAAGAGTCATCTCCGGGATGTCTCCTTCAAACTCGAGTGTCGGGGCTGAAAAGTGACAAATGACGAAGTTCCAAAACTCAGCATAAAAAAATTGCCACCACCTCCACGCAGCTTCTTTCATCTTACACTTGAAAGACAGAGAGAACGAGTGAGAAGGGAGAAGAGAGAAGAGGGAGGGAAAAGTGAGAAAGCGAGGAATGGAGGGAGAAACAGAAGGAATGAAACCTAACCGAAGTCCAATTATTTACCACAGTGTTTTTCCAAAACTAACTAAACTTGTTGCTTCGGTCCTCTCCTTTTTAGCAAACTTTTAGCCTGAGCACTGTTTTGGTTTCATTAAAGTAAAACAAAACAAAGTTTGGACCGGTGGGGTCGAGGGAAGTGACTGGAGCGCCGGAGTGCTTCCCTCGACTGAGCCTGCAGTACGGATGTACTAACCAGACGTTTAGCGCATTCAGTACTGTTACTTCTCTTTCCAAAGCCCCTTCAGCCTCCTTTAGTATTTCCTTCCCTCAAGATGGTTTAAAGAAGTCAAGCGAGATCCTGGAGTGAGTCTGGGTTTTTCTGGGCTAGGAGAGGTAGGGATCCACCCACACTAAAATGTGAAAAGTCGGCCAGTCCCTCCAGTCCCAGTCCCAAGGTCCTTCGCGCAGTGTGAGGATGTCTCCAAACTCCAGACTCAGTGCAATGACCTGAGGTTTCCTCTACCCATCCAAATATGTCCTCCCCCTTTAATGCCTTTAACTCGATACTTCAAGCAACCCACTAGGAAAACCAAAGAACCCACGGGACTCAGAGAACTGATTAGAAAAAGCCAAGATCTCATATCTTCGCTTGGGGGGTGGAGTGGGGCAGAGGGACTTGGGAGAAGTAGGTAAAAAGCCTCGCGGTACGCACTATCCGGCAGAGGGATCCGAGCTGTTCTTTCTCTAAGAAAGCCCGAACAATGCACTGGACATGTGGTGGTTCCGGTATCAGCCGTCTCTTTATGAGACCCGAATTCAGACTGCTCTGAAAGAACTTTGGGCAACAGTGCATTATCTCTCCAGACCCAAATATTCCCTGACCTGCTTCCCAACGCTCCCTCGGCTTTCCTGGGAGAGCACGGCGCTGCCGGAGACTCGGCGCTTCTGTCAATTGCCAAAGAGAAAGACTCGCACAGAGCAATTACTAAGAAAATATTGTGACGATGTTGTAGGGCTTAAGGGGATGTGAGGGGGTGTGGGGAGGGAGTTAGTTTGAAGAGCAATTTGCAAAGAAATATTAACTTTGATTTCCGAGGTCACGGCCGGAAAAGGGGTTGGCGTTGGGTGAACTACAGAACTCTTCCTCTAGGGGGCGGACTTCGGTTCTGAACAATCACTGGGCGAGTGCTGACTCCAAACACCAAATTAAGCTTCTTGCCGGTTAAAAATAATAATAGCAATAATATAGAGGTGCCGGGCTGTTTTTCCCCCTTTTGGATATTTATTTATTGCAGGAAAAAGTCATTGATTTTCCTAAGCAAACTGTGTTTCTCCTTCACTTGGTGGAAAATAAAAACTGTTTGAATAAATAAGTTATTTCTGAACATTTTGTTGTCAAAGTGTTAAATGTTCCCGTCATTTTTATTCAAACACTAACATGATTACAGCCAATTATATATTCACCAGTGTTCTTTATTTTAGAGTAATTGTACTTGTCACTAATAAAACAGAGGCATAATGGATCGCTACTGTTCTGGATTTTCAAGCAATTTTGTGTAATTTGATTGAATTATACATCTTATCTGCTACTTTTTTATTTTTATATTTGGGGATCCTATTTTCTTGAAAATTGCAGCTCTATGCTTGTTTTGTTGTTTCTCCAGTAACGTACACTTCGGTAACACTGATAAATAGAAAGAGTCCCTTTGAAATGTCGAAAATCATCTGTTTCTTTCCCCACCCTCTCCCTGCACTTCAGCGCGGGGAAGACCTGAACTCTGCGCTGCGAGGTAGTTGGAGCGAGTGGGAGGACTTCCCGAAAAATCAAGCGCCCAGATAAACTCCCCAGCCCCCACCCCAAAGGCAGCCGCCTCCCTGTGTCAAGTCATTGGGGCTTTGTCTCTTTCCTGTAATGATACTGTTGGGTGTCTGGGGCTTCAAACATGCCAAGGCAAGCCGACCATGGGTTCAGTTCATGCGCAATATGTATCAAGGGAAAGGGTATACACAGCGCAGCCGAAAGATGAACTGTAAATATTACTCCAATTTACACAACCCCCAAAAGCCCTACCTAGCCACCCCACCCCCGCGATTATAACAATTATCTGTCTACTTGCTTATGTTCATTTTGGTTTCAGATGTACATACGTAGTGAACTGGATCAATAGTTTTTTTGTTTTGTTTTGTTTTGTTTTTAGACTATTTCAATAAAAAAGAGACAGGAAAAGAGAGGCAGGCACACCTACTCCAGTGTTCACATATCGGAACAAATCAAGAAATAAACTTGACAGCAGACAGACAGGACGTAGGATTTTAAGGAACCATCTCTGCAACTAAGAGGGCAGGGAATATACCCTCCTTTTCCCACTAAATCCCTCCAGTTCCTAGGACAGGACTCGAACGGGCGCTAGGAGTTGCAGCAGCGAAGTGGAGCCAAAGTAGAGGCAAAGGCTCTGACAAGTGGCTTGTGCATTACCCAATATTTATCAATAATACCAACAACAAAATCAAGTGAAACCAAGGTTGGAGATTTTGAACTGCGTCTAAAGCCCTGGTGTGGATACGCACGCACGTGGGCGAAGAAAGTTGCTGGAGGTGAGTTGGCTACATTTGTCGGCCCTGGGGAGCAATCTTAGGGCAAAATCCAATGCTAACTGATCCCAACCAGCCACACTAACAGCTGAAAATTTTCGAGGCGTCAAAGACTGAAGAGTGTATGCGAAAGATACTCTAAACTTTTTTTCCCCAAAAAAATAAATGGGGGCATGTAATCAGCGTATTCATGCATGTAAATAGAAAAAGGGAATTTCTTCTAATTAACAATGAGGGGGGAAAAAAACATGTTTCAGGTGTGATTCCACACTGCCTTAAAATCTAGTGTCTCCCACCCCGTGTTTGTTTGGTGGTCAGGACTTAGAACGTCCTCCAAGCAAACCTGCGGGCCCGATTTTTGTGTTCCGGGCTGGAGAACAGATACTCAGACCATTTAGGGGCCATTCTCTCGTCTTTCGGGTGTTTACTCCAAAACCTACGGCTAGGCTACCTACAAACGATCTGAGCGCGGTGGCCCGCATGGCGGACGGCTGGGGAGGCTTAAGTTGGGACAGCTCGGGTGCAAGCCTGAGGCTTGCAGCTCCGAGACCGTGCAGCCGCCGCCTGCCAGTGGCACAGGCTGATTTCGAAAGGAGCCGGGCTTCTTCAGCGCTTCGGTTTCCTCGCGGCCTCATCTTTCTTATCTAGCAAGTTCACGCTCCCAGAGAAACGAAAAGGATGGACTCGGGCGGGGGAGAGGGGAGAAGAAAACCTCTTCACCATGGTGATTCACACACACTCGGGAGCCAAACTTGCTGACCGTGCTTTCTTCTTTAACTTTACTTTCTCTCCTGAGTGCCTTAGGACAAACCAGAAGGAAGATACTACAATTGGTAAACAAGAATCTATATAGGATTGTTTTAAAAATAAAAGTGCACCCCACCACCCCCTTTGTTGTTGTAGATTCTGAAGCTGATGAGTCGAGTGGTTTTGTTTTCACAGGATAACGGAAACTTGTTCCAGACGCCGTTCTCTATAGCTTACCCTGTCGGCTCCTCTCCTCCCCGCAAGCGGCTCCTTCCAATGGACAGGAGCGATATAGAGGTACAACTGTCCTCCTCCACTGACTTCGACACCCCCTTAACTGTGAATGAATATTCGAATTTGCTCCACCTGCACTGCTGCACCCCATTTAACTCTGAGCTGTGCTTAATTGCAATAGGAAATTAAAACCTTTAACTCTCTTTTCCCCCGTTCACCGTGGCAACTGACCTCTTAGCCCAAAAATATTGATCTGTGTGTGTGTGCTTTCGTGCTGATGTGCAAACACGAGACATCTAGGCTGAAAAGGCAATTTTAAGGGGAGGGGGATCTGGAAATGAAATCTGAAAGCAAGGCCTCTGGCTTGATTGCACCCGGCAGGCGCTGGCGACAAAGGAACAGCGCGCGGGTGTGCGCTGAGAGAAGCGACGCTGGTCGCCGGGAACTGCCGCTGTTACCGCGCAGAGGGGCTGGGCAGGGAAGAAGGATGAAGGCAGCCTTGCAGGAGACGCTGTTCCCAAAGATTTTTCACTGTATTGAGCTGGGGGAGGGGAGACCTACAGAAATGGCGGGGGTTGGGGTGGAGACGGGGGGGTGGGGGGGGAGAGAGAGAGAGAGAGAGAGAGAGAGAGAGAGAGAGAGAGAAGGCAAGTGAGTGTGGATGGCTAAGAGGTAAAAATTGACCTTTTGGTTTGTCCGTGCGGGTTTTTAAACAAGAAGCAGATTGATTAATAAATTTGCTTTTTCTCCTATGATTTTTCCCATGTGAAGGGGGACTTTCGGATGGAGGGTTCTCAGCATTCCTCTTGCCCTGATCACCCAGTTTCGCAGTTTTCTTTCCCCTCATTCCTTCACAGATCGTCAGCGGAGAGCATGTCCTGAAAACCTACTCCTCAGTCCCACATATGAATCTCGGGCTGTTCTGTGGGCTCCGTGTACTTTTAACTATTGAGAGGGTGACTAGTGCAAAGCCTGCCGCAGAATGGTTGCATCTCTCACGGCTCCATCTTTCCTCACAAGGACTGGAGTTTGGGTGCCATTTGGAAGTTTGCTTCAAAAGAGAGCGACTTGATGCCCTACATTCTCCAAAGGGCCATACAAACCTAGACTATTCAGGCTTCTACTGGAAATCAAATTGAAGCTTCAACTAATTAAGGAGAACAGTGATGGAATAGTTAGGAGTCCGGACTCTTCGTATGTTGAGGTCTGTAAGCTTTTCTTCCAGCCTATGTTTTTATTGTCAAAATTTTTCTCCCTCAATGTCCCACTGGTGGTCAACTCTCACTTGTTCACTTTTCAGATAGACTGGAGAGTTAAAGCTAGAGACCCGAGCTCTAGCTTCCCTCATTCTCCTTCACCACCACCCCTTCACCTCTTTGTCTTTCTATTGGGCTTTTCCTGACCCGTCTGAAGGATGGGCTGAGCAATTTTCTCTTTGGACAACCAGAGACAAAATAAGACTTTGTCCCACAGGGCACATTTGCTCCAATGGTGTGTGACCATTTCTCCCAAATGGAAGTGGTGAGGGAATGGAACAGCCCTCCCACACACTATCAGGGACTCAACCCCTTCAGCAAATCGTCCACCCTCCAAGGTCTCAAGCAGGCCTGCAAATAATGGGAAGCAAGTAAAAGGGTGGTGGGCATTTTATATGTACAAGAGATGTGCAGAGGATTAGATTGAGAAGTGCCTCAAAGGCACTTTAAAGGACTCTCGACCCTGAGGTGCCTCTATTTGGTGGTGGAGCTCTGCACATCTGGTTTTCAGCTCCTTGGTGGTGGTGGGAAGAAGCCTCTCCTGCGTATATTTTGCTACAGGTCTCAGGAAGGTTCCTTTGGATGTGCTTACACCTGCCTTCAGAGAGCCTGGAACCCCTGGCAGTGTTACAGGGACCTGCCTGTGGAGTCCCAGAGGTCTCTGTCTGGGCCTTCTCATTTTACGTTGGACTTTCTTGCTTCTTAAGTGGTTCCCTAGCTTATACAAGTTAAACATTTCGACTCTCACATACAAGGCTCTCCCATAGATGTTTTTTTTCCCGAGGTTCTCAAGCAAAATTGCCGGTGCCACAATGTTATGATGGAAGGATGCTGAAATGACAGGCCTAGTAGACGCTTGTCTTAATCATCGGCTTCTTAATTTAGTTTTAGTGCGGTGTGTGTGTGTGTGTGTGTGTGTGTTCACGCGCGCGATTGTGCGCGCCCCCGGGGATGTTGAAGGTGCGTGAGCGCGCGCGTGCTGAGAGCAGCCGCTGACAACCTGCAGCTCCCTAATGAGTGACGAGGCAGGGCTGCTGCAGAAAAGTAACACTTCCCTGGTGTGAAGACCTCTTACTGGGAAGTTTAGTTCACTACTGTTCTCGCAAACCTAATCGTATAACCTGTAACCAAAACCCACAGAACAAGGATACAACACGCTAAAGAGTAACTTCTAATCACTAAATGTTAGCACCATTACCTGCTGTTACGAAGGGATTACAGAAGAGTTGGCTCCAGCAAGGGCAAGCCTCGCTCCTCACAGAATTATTCTGGAAATACCTGGATGCCTCTGCAGGGATTCCGCTGGCTTCCAAACGTCACGGGGTCAGGGACTCCCTGTGCATCTGCAGGAAAAAAGCTTTAGCCAGAGCTTGGCATGGGCGCCGGTCCAAGGACACCCTGTCCAGGGAGCCGAAAACAGGATGGATTTTAGGTAAATAAGACCCGCCTTCATTTAACCGGCAGGTAACAAGGAGAAACTAAACGAAGCACAGGCCAGAAGCGGGAATTAGCCCCTAAGGAAGCCTATGTAACACCGCCAAATGGAAAGATGAAATGTGTCTGCACCCTACTCAGAGGCAGAATGCTGTAGAGCCTGTTATTAATTAATAGGCGAGAGGGAATAATCTAATTCATTTCCCAATCAATTCTTCCGTTGGAACTGTTCGCTCTTTACAAGGCCTGTCCTCTTTTGGGAGGGGAGGGGGGAAGGAAGGAGGACCTCAGAGGAGGAGAGAAGTTTAGCACGATACCAGAAAACTGCATTTGATGTGACTTCTGCTTTTATTCATTAATGGACACATTTGTAGGGGTGTGTGTGTGTGTGTAAGGGGGATTAAGATTAAATTCATCATAGGCAAAAAATAAATAATGTAGAATTCGTGTCAGGTCTGAGATAACTGGATGTCTTCTGAATGCAATCACAGAGACTGAGCACGGCTAGAAATACACAGCTAGGGCTTCCTGTGCTTAGAGAGGAGGCCCTATGTGGATGTGGGCAGGCCTTCAAACCCATTCTTCACCCAAATTGGAAGGCAGGATGTACCAAGCCCTGTCCAAGGACTTTCAACATGCACAATACTCTGTCCAAGAACCCCTCCCCCTCTATATCAGCTAGCAGCATTTCTAAAAAGACGCCATTGGTGAGACAAAGGTGGGCCGCTGAGTAAACAGTGCATCTTTTGTTGAACAACCCTACCATATATATATACATCACCCTATCTCACCAAAAAGGGCATTTAAATTATGAGGAGGAATTCATGCCACTTCTAGAAAGATTGCAAAATGACCTTTGTCATTATGGAGAATAGATTCCTAATATGATTATTTTAAACTACATACTCTTTATTGTTACACAGCTATCCTATTTTGAGAGTCTTACATCCTTGCCATCCTTAAAATAATATGGCATTTTCTAATTTGCATGAAAACGTTTCCCAGTCAATAAATGCTCCTGGCACATAAAATCAGATTACAACTTTCATTAGCAGACCCCAGTTTTTGCCATTTGAAAGTAAACAGAAGAAAAATTTGTTTTCACCTTCTAAAATTTTATAGAGGATTATAAAACCATGCCTACTCAGCTCTGACCTAAGAAACACCTTAAAACATTAAAAATTCATCAGTCAGAGCTGGTGTTGTATTCAAGGAATGCTGTTCCAGTTTGCTGCTGAGCTCGGATTTGAATAAAATGCCCAATGTTAACAAACAATACCCACGTTTGGCACTTTGTGTATTAAATTGATCAAACAGATTTTAGGAGGCACAATGCACAATTTGTACAGACCTGATTGAGTTAATATAATATCAGCAAATTTTACATCGAAATGATTCTGTTTCTTTTCTTTGTGTTTAAAACCAGCACAGATTACAAATTTTAATGATCTGAAAATGTTTGGTATACAAAATCATGCTTATTTCAGTATTAGCAAAAACACAAGAAATTTTTCAACACAAACACCCAGCTGTGTCTATTTTAAAAGCAGTTCAATGACAGCTTGCACTTATGAGCATGCAATCAGCTAATTTCGCTTTTTTTTTTCTTCTGTGTTAATCAACACTTTCCTTCCTGCATATCAGAGTACAAATAGTATAGTTACTCCACATCAGTAAATGTTTACGTAACCTGTCCTTTCCCAAGAATCCGGTTACACCGAATCATTTCACGCTAGACCGACTACGAAAACGTACCAGGCCGTCCACCTCAGAGGGAGCCCTGCGTGCCATTATAAGTGATGGTGAGAAGGGGGGTGGTGTGGGGGAGAAATGGGGAGGAGTAGGTGGAGGAATGGAGGGAGAGGGAGAGTATTGGAGGGAGGGGAAGGGTGGGGGGAGACAGAGGGTAGAAGGGAGGAAGGGAGGAGGGATGAGAGTTTAGGAAAAGTAGGAAGAACAGGCCTGAGGAGGGGAGAAGAGTGGCAGGAGGAGAGTTGAGCAGGAAGAGGAAGACCCACGGATGTCTCCAGACGGGTCGGCAAAGCCCATTAGCTCACCGGCTCGGTGAGAAATCTGGAGCTTAGAAGTCCAGGTCTGGGGCCATGTCACTATCAAAGTTGGTTGCTGGAACCTTTGAATATTTCCATATGTAATTAGTTTGTTTTAGAGTAAGGAAATGTGTGGAGAAAGAAAAAAAACAACAACAACAAAAAAAAAAAAACACCGTACATTGAAAGGTTGTTTGAGGTTAGTACAATATTCAAAGCTCCTTTGTGGCATTCCTAACACATACATATTAAAAAGTCACTAGGCATTCGTAATTTTTAAAAATTTCTCTATTAGAATTTCAGGTGTGTGGGCGGCGGGGTGGGTGGGTAGGGGGCATGGAACCAGGCCCTAATGATCTGCGTATTCATCAATTGCATTCTTTATCTTAGAAATGAACTTTAATTTTAAGCATCACTTATTAGCATCACTCTCTCTTCCTCCTGGATTTTCTTAAAAACCAAGCCTGCCAGACAGTTTAACTGAGAGCTTGTCAAAGTGAAGAAACGCCTGCATTTTATGAGTATTTACCTTAGGAGGGGGAAAGGTGCTTTTCATTTATACTTCTCCTCCACCAACTTCATCTCCCAGGCTACATCCTCCGTAAAATGTGGTGTGTTTCGTGCCCATGTGGGATGAGCCAGCCTTTGATCAGGGTACTCCGCACCAAATTCCAATCCCTGGGAAATGCTGGGCCTTAGCCCTGCCCCTGGCCACGGGATCCTTTTAAAGCCCCTGATTCGCAATTTCCCCACTCACTTCAGCCTTCAACCAAACCTTCCCAGCTCCAAAGGCCAAGATTGTGAGACCCACGTTCCCATGGCTCCTAGGAGCCTTCCGGCAGCACTCAGGGTGGGAAGGGGCTGGTTTCAGGATGCTGTTACATCAGGATTGAGGCCCCCGAAAAATAAAGACATTTGAGAAACGGAAAGACAGAGAGAGAGGGAATAAAAAAGAG
>JAQZBX010007683.1:0-19367 GCA_029593785.1 Cabassous unicinctus | reverse complement strand
AGAGAAGGAAAAGGAATAGACACACATATATAACATGTGTTACCTGGTTTATTTCGAGATTGTTTGGTTTTGTTTTCTCTCTGGGAACCTCTCATTTCGGAAGACCATCAGAGACGCCCACCACTGAGCCGCCCCCGCCCGCCGCCGCCGCCGCCGCGCCGGGAGCCACAGGCCTGGCTTTCCCGAGGCATCTGAGCCCGGAGTTCGTCGCCTCCAGGGCCGCAGGAACCGAGTAAGTAACCCTTGCTTGGCCCCGCGCGCGCCTGCCCACTTCCTCCTCCTCATCCCATCGTTCCCAAACCTCTCCTAGACTCTCCTCCCCCAAGGTATAGGACCCCCTCCCCACGCCAGGGGTGGGCCTTTCCTTCCCAACCTTCCAAAGCCTCGTCCGAATGTTACCTACAAGGGCACACTTTTCCTACGGGCTCAAAAATGCCAGCCCGGGGCCGGCAGAGCCGACTCCGGAAAGGGGTGCCTGGCCTCTTCCTCCATTTCCTGCCCTCTCCTTTCATCCTTTCCCTGAGCTCCCACTCTCTGCCTTCCCCCACCCGCACCCCACCCCCGCTTTTAAAAATACAATTGGATACAAACATTAATCAATAAGGGAAAATATTGACGCTCAAACGAAAATGACCCACTACAATGAGAAGGAAGCCGGAAACGTGAGATATTTGCCCTAAGAGGGGGATTTCGGTCGAGCAGAGCCGACGGGGTAGAGGGGGTGGTGGGGGGCGCGGAGAAGGGCCGCGGCGAAAGGCCTCGGCGCAGCGTGCTCCCTCCGGCGTATCCCTGCGCAGCTCCGCGCGGCCGCGGGGTTCGAGGCCCGCGGAGAGGGGGAGGCGAGCGCCCGAGGGGGCGGGAGCCGGCGGGAGGGGCGGGCGGGGGAGGGCCCAGGCCCACCGATTGGCCGACGGCTGGAGAGACGCGCCCGCACGCCGCCGGCTCTGATTGGCCCAGTGGTAGGAAAGGTTAAACCAAAAATTTTTTTACAGCCCTAGTGTGCGCCTGTAGCTCGGAAAATTAATTGTGGCTATAGCCGCCTCGATCGCTGTCTTCCCCAGCCTTGCCGCGGCCGCTCCGGGACGCGCCCGCCCGCCGCCCGGCTCTCCCCCCCTTTGGGCTGCTGCCGCTGCTGCTGTGACTGCTGCTGCGAGAGGAGGAGGAGGAAGCAGCGCGGGGGGGGGGACCGGGGGGTGGGGGGGGAGATCATGAAGTAGAGTTGGGAGCGAGGGAGCTTCACCCCCGGGGCGGTGGTTGTTTCTTCTTTCTCTTTCTTTCTTTTTTTCTTTCCCCCCTTTTTTTTTTCTAATTCCTGAGGGGTGGTTGCTGCTTTTGCTACATGACTTGCCAGCGCCCGAGCCTGCGGTCCAACTGCGCTGCTGTCGGAGCGCTCAGTGCCGCCGCCACCGCCCGCGCAGCCCGCGCCGCCCGAGCCCCACTCGGCACCCACCGGTCGCCGCCGCCCGCTGCGCCGCTACCCCGCTCCCGCTCCCGTGCCGCCGCCGCCGTTTCCCCCCGACGACTGGGTGATGCTGGACATGGGAGATAGGAAAGAGGTGAAAATGATTCCCAAGTCCTCGTTCAGCATCAACAGCCTGGTGCCCGAGGCGGTCCAGAACGACAACCACCACGCGAGCCACGGCCACCACAACAGCCACCACGCCCCGCACCACCACCACCACCATCACCACCACCACCACCCGCCGCCGCCCGCCCCGCAACCGCCGCCGCCGCCGCAGCAGCAGCCGCCGCCGCCGCCCCCGGCACCGCAGCCCCCCCAGGCGCGGGGCGCCCCGGCCGCCGCCGAAGACGACAAGGGCCCCCAGCAGCTGCTGCTCCCGCCGCCGCCGCCGCCCGCCGCCGGCCTGGACGCGGCCAAAGCGGACGGGCTGGGCGGCAAGGGCGAGCCGGGCGGCGGGCCCGGGGAGCTGGCGCCCGTCGGGCCGGACGAGAAGGAGAAGGGCGCCGCGGCCGGGGGGGAGGAGAAGAAGGGGGCGGGCGAGGGCGGCAAGGACGGGGAGGGGGGCAAGGAGGGCGAGAAAAAGAACGGCAAGTACGAGAAGCCGCCGTTCAGCTACAACGCGCTCATCATGATGGCCATCCGGCAGAGCCCCGAGAAGCGGCTCACGCTCAACGGCATCTACGAGTTCATCATGAAGAACTTCCCCTACTACCGCGAGAACAAGCAGGGCTGGCAGAACTCCATCCGCCACAACCTGTCCCTCAACAAGTGCTTCGTGAAGGTACCGCGCCACTACGACGACCCGGGCAAGGGCAACTACTGGATGCTGGACCCGTCGAGCGACGACGTGTTCATCGGCGGCACCACGGGCAAGCTGCGGCGCCGCTCCACCACCTCGCGGGCCAAGCTGGCCTTCAAGCGCGGGGCGCGCCTCACCTCCACCGGCCTCACCTTCATGGACCGCGCCGGCTCCCTCTACTGGCCCATGTCGCCTTTCCTGTCCCTGCACCACCCCCGCGCCAGCAGCACTTTGAGTTACAACGGCACCACGTCGGCCTACCCCAGCCACCCCATGCCCTACAGCTCCGTGTTGACTCAGAACTCGCTGGGCAACAACCACTCTTTCTCCACGGCCAACGGCCTGAGCGTGGACCGGCTGGTCAACGGGGAGATCCCGTACGCCACGCACCACCTCACGGCCGCCGCGCTCGCCGCCTCCGTGCCCTGCGGCCTGTCGGTGCCCTGCTCTGGGACCTACTCCCTCAACCCCTGCTCGGTCAACTTGCTCGCGGGCCAGACCAGTTACTTTTTCCCCCACGTCCCGCACCCGTCAATGACTTCGCAGAGCAGCACGTCCATGAGCGCCCGGGCCGCGTCCTCCTCCACGTCGCCGCAGGCCCCCTCGACCCTGCCCTGTGAGTCTTTAAGACCCTCTTTGCCAAGTTTCACGACGGGACTGTCTGGAGGACTGTCTGATTATTTCACACATCAAAATCAGGGGTCTTCTTCCAACCCTTTAATACATTAACATCCCTGGGACCAGACTGTAAGTGAACGTTTTACACACATTTGCATTGTAAATGATAATTAAAAAATAAGTCCAGGTATTTTTTATTAAGCGCCCCCGCCCCCATTTCTGTACGTTTGTTCAGTCTTTAGGGTTGTTTATTATTCTAACAAGGTGTGGAGTGTCAGCGAGGTGCAATGTGGGGAGAATACATTGTAGAATATAAGGTTTGGAAGTCAAAATTATAGTAGAATGTGTATCTAAATAGTGACTGCTTTGCCATTTCATTCAAACCTGACAAGTCTATCTCTAAGAGCCGCCAGATTTCCATGTGTGCAGTATTATAAGTTATCATGGATCTGTATGGTGGACGCAGACCTTGAGAACAACCTAAATTATGGGGAGAGTTTTAAAATGTTAAACTGTAATTTGTATTTAAGAAGCATTCATAGTAAAGATGCCCAAGAAATTATTTTGGCCATTTATTGTTTTGTCCTTTTCTTTAAAGAACTGTTTTTCTTTTGTTTACTTTTAGACCAAAGATTGGGTTCTAGAAAATGCACTTGGTATACTAAGTATTAGTAAGAACAACAGCGACGACAAAAAAGGAAAGTTGTTTCAGTTGGCAGCACTGCCCATTCAAATGAATTGGAAGGGGACAAAATTAATGATTGCCTTCAGTTTGTGTTGTGTATATTTTGATGTATGTGGTCACTAACAGGTCACTTTTATTTTTTCTAAATGTAGTGAAATGTTAATACCTATTGTACTTATAGGTAAACCTTGCAAATATGTAACCTGTGTTGCGCAAATGCCGCATAAATTTGAGTGATTGTTAATGTTGTCTTAAAATTTCTTGATTGTGATACTGTGGTCATATGCCCGTGTTTGTCACTTACAAAAATGTTTACTATGAACACACAGAAATAAAAAAATAGGCTAAATTCATATATATCTTGATACTTTTGTCTCTTTTATTAAACAGAGCTAATTTTTAAAGCCCACTAAAGTTATAGGGAATTCAAAGGCTTTTTCAGCCAACCTAAGACTTAAACTGCTCCTTTGATTTGAACTGAAAATTTTAAATGGAAATAGTATTTTTTTCCCCATTGGGGAATCAAACTTTACAAGGAGCAGGCTATTTGATAAACACTAGCTTTAAAAAAAAGTTTAGGCTTTTCAGTTGGTATCTTTTAAGTTTCTGTAGATATACAGCAAAAAGATATAATTTAATTTTATGTGCATAGCTATTTACCTTGTGTTTATTTTCAAATCAGTTAATAGAATGCTTACCTTTTATATATTTTGTTTCAGGTATCTTGTATAGCACTTGGCAAATTATAAATAAATAAATATATATGTATATGGTTAGATAGAAGTGAATATAATGCACACATATGTAATATATATAGACACACAGAGCCCTTCAGTTCAGGTACAATTTGCGCTATGAATGCTGCAAACATTTTTGTTCAAAATATTTGTATTTATACTTTCTAAGTCAGCATTTATTTTTGTGGCTGTTTACCCACAATGAAAGAGTTCTAATAAAGATGTGCTGAAGTTGCAATATAGATTTTGCTGAAGTGATCACCTGTTGTAATGACTTGCAGATAAATGTTTATATTTTATTTTTTAATTATAACAGTTAAAAGTTCTAGGTGTTCAGAAGAAGATGCCTCTCTCCTTTATTCCCCCATTTTTACTACATAGAGGTATTTATTTAATTCCCTTTTAAATATGTCTGTACAATTTAACCTAGAAATTTGTACCTTTTGTTTACACGGAGTCAATTTTAGCTTGTCGTATATCTCTCAAAATGAAAACATTTTTTGAATTGTTTCTCGCTGCCCAATTGCTATAACATCAGAAAATAATTGGAAAATCTGAGTAAAAGGTTTACTAACTAATTGGATCCTGTGGTGAGTCGTGGAGCAGAAGTTGTTCATTTGTTACAATTGTATACTCTGAAATGTGTTCTGCAGTAATGCAATAAGCTGGCTACTTCTCACAATGGGCCCAATGAAAAATAATCTGTCCCCAAGATGTTATCGGCAAACAGAGTTGCTCAGGGGAAAAAAAAAAAAAAAAGCCTAGGGAGAAGCAAACAAACTCAGATTTGAAATTGAAGTACAAAATAGTTAATATTGGAAAATTGTGTGTGGGGGGTGCTGTTGAATGGATAGAGAAAGCATAGACAGAAAGGATCTTTATGCTGAAAAATAAATTCCACCACTACCAAAATGAAAGGAAGAAAGAATGAATGAGAAAGAGAGACAGGGAGAGAGAGATCTAAGAAAGAGAAAAATAAAGGCCAGGAAATTTTAAAGAGTTGGAACCAAATAAGCATAAATGGAGAATGGACCAAAATATACCAAGGCTGCTCACTTAATTATCTCCTTTGAACAGACTGGAAATGATTTTTATCTTCTTAGAATGTGAACAATTTTCACCAGGGTCCCAAGTTTCTTGAAATTTAACAGTTCTTCAGAAAGAATCATGAAATAAAATTCTCCAAATTATTAAGTGATTGTTTTAAAAGTCAAATTTATGGCTGAATTTAAAATAGTGCTTAAAAATTGTAATAGAATCCAAGAGAATAGAGTTAGGCAGAGGAAATCCCCATTACACATTTGGGAGCTAAAATAGCTCAAAGAAAGGCATGTGTTTAGGCTGACAAAGGTGATGATGTATTGTTTGCTTTTGCCATGGATTTTATTTGTGGAAAGAGAACGTAATAGCACATGGGCAGTACAGTCTTTTGCCTACAAAAGTCAAAAAACAAAGTTGAGCTCTTATATTGAGGTAAAAGGACAGAGATATAAAAGAAAGATTTTCTCCATGGGTATTTTTCTTTTTCTTTTTTTCTTTTCTTATTTGTAACTGTAGAGTTTTTTGGATGATGAAATAGGATTTCAATGGCAAACTTCGTACTTTGAGGTCAAGAGTTACACTGAATTCTTTGAATTCATAGGAACTAAAGATGGGTGGAAATTCTGCTTGTACACGTCCCAGTTACATATATAATGGATGTGATTAAAAGTAAGAATAACTTGTTTAATAGGTATACTAGACATAAAGAGGGATATACAGAAAGAGAGACTTTGTAAAGGCCTCCTGAGGCCCAATATGAATATTCCACTTACTTCAATCTAACATCCCTCAAGTTATCTTAAAATATATATATGACAGTCTGGCATGGCATTTAATACATTTTTGCATCAAATTGGTTGTAATGTTGTGTTGGTATTTGTTGTCACCCACCTTTGCCAGTTAAAATTAACTTATGCCAGAAAAAAACACTTCAAAACTTTTGAAGCATTTCTTTCATATTTATTATTGTTTTAAATGAGATCAAATTTGCTCTTATTGAACTGAGAGATCACAACTCAAAATTAAAGTTTTAAATCCCAAATTATAGTTTTTTTTTCCAGGTTTAAGGTATTTTACTTGAATATGTCTGATATAAAGCTTAATAAAAATTATGAATATATAAAACATGAGAAGTTATTGTAAACTTACAGCAGTGAAAGGATTTCTCATACGTGCTATAAAACTGGAAATTAAATGAAATGAAGTCCAGAGCTAACAAGATTTAATACGAATGTCAATATAGTTATGAAAAGGTTGGTGTGGCTTCTATGACTTGTTTCTGGGCAGACAGAGTAAAACAAACAAACAAGCAACTTCTTGCAGTGTCCTGATTTTAATATATATTTAAACTGTCATATCTTTCACTCCAGATAGCTGGATAAATCCAGTATATTTAGAACTCTAAATATATAAGTATGGTTTTTAAGTGTTTTCCACAACATTGTTAAAGAATTTGCATGCATTGAAATAATTTTGCTTTGGAGAAAATAATTTTATGAATGGCTAAATTGGCTGATTGTGTTTGGGACTAAAAGCCTGTTGGAGAATTAGGCTAACAAAGGGTGAAGGTGAAGATCATTAGAGGTTTTAGAGCTGGCTGAGACGGGTTGCTGGGGTTGTGTAACTGTGCCTAGAGGGCGGGGTTCCTGTACATTCCTACTTCACCAGATAACCTGCCCCCAACACCACTCCAGCTTCTGCCAGACAGATGGAACTCTCCAACATGAAAATCGGCGCAGCCATTCCAACAAGCAGGGTAGGTGAAACTCGAATTAAAATCCCCCTCTTTTTTTTTCTCCTTGAGGCCAGATCCCAGAGATAGGGAAAGAATATGGGTCATCTAGATTCTCCCTTTCGTGCGCACACACGTCTACATTCTTCATAAGAGCTATCTACCTGTAAGAGTTCAAAGGGGGCTATCTTTTACAGTTAGTACTTCTTTCTCTATTTGTGTGTGGGTGGGTGCGTTTTAACAATTTCTCCCATCCCAATCATTCCTCTTCTCTACCCTCCATCCACCGCACCCCCCTCCAAAAGAAACAACCACTAGCACGTAAAATAACCCACCTCTTAGTTGTTTTGCCCCCAGTCCTATACTTTACCCATTCTAGTGGTCAGTTCGCGAGGATCTTGTCCTGAGGATGTAGGCCAAGGGGGCTCCGGGCTGGAGAATACGTGATATGTGGGGTTATATTTCGAGTCTCTTTTCTCCCTCCCGATTTCTATCTGTTTATTTTTCCCTCTACCAAGATTCTGCCAGAGGTTGTCCGAAGCATGCCGACGAAAAAGACTTAAGTACTGGGAGCGCTGTTTCGCCTAGATCGGTAAGTAGAAAGGACTTTTCCGAGGGGACCCGGCGGGAAGAGGGCTTAGGTATGTTCAACTTACTGTTTTTCACTAAGATGCTAAACCGCGGCTTTGAGGCCCGGGACTAAAGTGTTCCTTTATTTGCTGGAAAATTTTCCTTAGTGGGCTCTCTACCAACAGAAGTAGCTAAAAGAATGCATTATTTTTTTTCACATCCGCAAAAATTCACGGTGGATCCCTAAAGTAAGGAGATTGTAGACATGGCAAAGGGGAATGGAGAGAAAACAAGATGAAGTTGTATGGAGGATGGGTGGCGAGAGACTGAAACAGATGCTTAAGTGCAAAGTAATTCATTTCGTGGAAATATGGCTTTTGAGTCTTCGATAATACCCTAACGGGACTTTCTTAACGTTCAAACCTTGAGGTATTTGCTCTCTCTATTTTGGGGGGGGGGTGGAGGGAGAGGGAGAGAGAGAGAGAGAGAGAGAGAGAGAGAGAAAACTCTGTGCTCCAGAGCCAAGGACTTGCCTCACTCGGATTTTTATTATTATTATTATTATTATTTTAGTACAACTCTCCCCTACCCTATTTTCACACTTAAATCGCCAACTTTTCGCAGAGCTGGTACTCCGCCCCCAGCTTCTACCCATAATTTGGGCGAGGGTCCCCGCCGCAGATAGTACGGTTGTCCCAGGTAGAGAGAGTGTGGCGCGGGATGGGCATGGGAGGCTTCTCTTTGGCCTCTTCGAAGGACTCGGAAAATGAGCACCGTTCTGGGCTTGACTTTATCCCTGCTGGGAATATCCCAGTTCCCGGCGTTGGGAATCTCAGGCAAATAATTGATTCTTAATGCACACTTAGGAGACGGAGGTGTATGCTCGAGAGCCGCGCTGTCTCGAGAGTAGCTGCGAGCGCGCGTTAGATACAGGTTGGCACCGCCGGAAGCGGATTTGAGTCCCTTGCCACGGTTTCTTACTTACACTCTCGGTGCCTAAGGGTCTCCTGGGGGAAGTTGGAGAGGGTCACGGTGGCGGGACTTGAAGTCATTGTGGCAAGGAGCCGGCGGCTTTTAGAAAAACCTAGAGAAAAGACTTAAGCTGCTGAGCCCGGACCACGCTGGCGGGGCGTTAGCCAGGAATGAGAGGCGCACTTTGGAGCTTTGCCGCCAAGATTTCGGCTGAGTGAAGCCGAGCGCTGCGCAGGAAACAGCAAGGTGAGGGCGCTCTTGCCCAGGACAAGCAGAGCTTTGAGTTTCGTCGCGCACACTGACCGACTCCAGGAAAACTGGATCCAGAACCTTGCCTGTCGCGTTTCCACGCTTTTTTTCTTTCTCCTTATTTTTCTGATCCGTCCTCCCGCCTCTTTTTTCCCCTTAAAGGTGTTTTTTGTTTATCCGGTGCAGTTTCAGATCTCAGTACTTAACTGCTAGTTGATAAAACTGTGTTTTCTCTCTGACATCTTTCTTTTCCAATCCCTACTCCTCTACCCTTTCGCTTTCTACCCCATTTTCTTTTTCTGCCAAAGACTGTGGTCCAAGGCGGAGGGGTCTTAAGGAGGAAAGGTGGCTTTGAGGTAGGAATTCCTTTAGCGCTAAGGTGGACCTGGGTTGGGAAGAGTGAAGTAGGGGTTCGGGGAGGACAGAGAACCCCGAGTGTGCGGGAGATTCTCAAGCGGTGATCTTCTGCTTTGGAAAGACCATGGCCAGGAAAGAGCGATGCAGAAAAAGAGTCCGTCCACTTCCGACTCCCCTCCCAACAGATCCTTTTTTACCCAATTTCTGTGCTTCAGCACTATCGTCACCCGCTCTTCTGTCAAACCGTGAGTTAGGCAGAAATCTCGAAATTGGTATGCTCAGAAAAGACACTTAAAATAAAAACAAAAAATAACAGCTCTCAAAATTGTGTGTGTGTGGGGTGGTGGTGAATAAAATGCCCTACATATATTTTGGGGAGGGGAGGGGGGGTCTGTTGCCTAACAGGTATAGAAAGAAAACAATGTTCTTCCCCTGTGCTCGGCCTTGGTGGGTACCCGACTTTTCCTGACAAGGGGAAAAGCCGGGCGGGAAGGAAAGCACGTTGCCCGTTTTGGGATTTGGAGATTCGTATTCCAGTGAAAGGGAGTATTCAGTTGCCAGTCACGTTTAGATATTCATTTTCAGCTTAGGTTGAATTTTCCTACTCGGCTAGCACTTCCCGAATTAGGGTCGCCGTCTTCGGTTTTATAAAGTCTTCCTTTCCCCCTTTTCTGTTTTTTGAGTCTTACTTTCTCCCCCACTTCTTCTCCTCCTATTGTCTCATTATTTGAATCAGAATGTATTTAAAGTGCAAACATATCTTCCTCTATGCCTGTCTAGTAAGGCGTTTTTTATTTTATTGATTGAACTGCAAGACCAGAAACTGTAATAGGGTTAGGGAATGTTTTCAATTCCATTCTTTCATTTTCTCACTGTTCTGAAATTTAATGACCTGATCATTGTTGCTTAGAGTTAAATTATCTGTTAAATTAGTCCTAAATAACAACTGATGATATTTGTCTTTTGGGTCTGATTGCTCCTGAATTCTTGGCCATGAAGGGGAAAGAGAGGAGTTAAAGAGAATGCTTGGTCACACAATATTACATGGATAATCAAAATCAATATTTATGGGGTGATGATAATACGTAGGCAAAATCACTTTCAAAGAAGCTGAATTTCATAAATAAATTCTTTTAAAGGCCCATGCTTCAGAAGGATCACACTAGATTCAAGAATGACTGCAAATACGCATATTTGTTGATGAAGAAAAAAATATGGACACTGTATTTTCATATACAGAACCTAAACACAAAAACTCATCACAGACCAGTGCTTGATAATTTAAATCATTTCTGCCCTCCCAGCGAAAATTTTTCTCTAATCTTAACTAAAATCTGAAACGTTATTTTACACGTGAAATTCTAGAACTCCGAAGTATATTTATTTTTTTGAGTCAAACACTCGTTTGCATTTATTATACGTAGCAGTTCTAGAATAATGATGATGCTTTTTTCCCCTTGCTTGTTTCAGATTGCATATGCAGGCATAGGTGCGAGAGCTTCTGTGGTGTATTGAGGAAATGCCATTTTTCTCATTTGTTTTAACAAAAGGCCCAAAGAATCTTTAAATCCAAAGATACTACTACAGTACTTAGAAAATCTTTTAAAATAGAGTACTATTGTGTGTTTTCCTATTAAAATGTGTTGAATGAATAATTAGAGGCTGTGATGAAGGTTGAAAAATTCAGAGCAAGAATAAGGTAGTAATTTTATTATTTGATACTTTAATAATTTTAATAATAATGATGTAGTTGTAAAAGTTTGGCAAAGCTTTAGTAGAAAAAAGTAGGGTATTCCTCCCAGTCCCTCAAAAATACTCTCAAAGGAATAAAGTAAAATCAGGTAGAACTAGCAGCAGGATTTGTTTATTATTTTTCAGCAGCAGCAGCAGCAGTCATAGTAATAGTAGCAGCAGTAGTGATGGAGTTGAAAAAATATACTTTTAAATATAGATCGCAAGCTCTGATTGCAGGTTGGAAGACTAAAATCGATCATTTCTGCATCGATAGTGTTGTCTATTACTACATTGATTTGTGTTTATTTATGCAGAGGCTTTCAGTTATTTACTTACATATTTCAGCATCTGCCTCTTGATTATTATCGCAGGCTGGTTTTAATGAAAGAGCTTATAGAGGAAACGCACATGACAGATCCATTTTAAGTAAACCTGATAGTGATAGTTTATGGAATTACTTATTCATACTTGCTTTTTGGCAATTAGGAAACTGTTTCTGATTAAAACCTCGCACCGCTTGAAAAGTTCCATTCTTCTCACATATTATATTGATATATTTCAATAAAGTAGAAAACCAGGTAATTTCACGTCAGATAGGATAGAATGAAACTGATGAATGAAACTTGTTGTATTTTTCGGTTGGCATGACTAGGTTACCCTCCTAACAATAAGGGTAGTCGCTGGGTTTACAAATGCCGTCGATGAAATAAATATTAAGTAGCAACGGGATTTAAATATAGAAATGAGACATCTGTTTTAAAACATCTGTTAACTCTATGGTTATGGCAGGGGTACTTATGCCGAACGAGATATTCCGGAGTTCCTGAGTACATACTAAATACAAAAATGTATTCGTATATTTTTACGATTGAGTGTATATGAATGGTTTTACCTTTATGAAGATAGGCAGTTCTCTTAGACCTCACATGTTAATGTTATGCATCAGGGCCCGTTTGAACAAACACGAAAGCTAAAGACCATGAAGTATGTCTTCTACAAGCACAAAGCAATAGCAGAGATTGAGAAACGTTCGTGGTTTTGCTTCTCCTATTGCCATTACAAAGTACTGAAAGGTGACTTGAAAATCGGAAAGAAAAAAAAAAAGTAGTAGAATTTAGCAAGGGCTATTTACTCCTCGTTCAATGGGAGTTTTCTCTCAGCTTGGAGGATGCATTTTCCCTGGCCAATAGTTTGGAATACACCTACCAAATGTGTGCTAACAGTCCTATTCTTCATCTCTTTCGCCGCCCCCCTCCGCGCCCAAATTTTTGCAAGGAATATAGAGAAAGGAAAATTAAACGAATTATTTCTTAAGGACGAAAGGGATGGAAAAAGAATTAATTTCCTCACCCTGGCGAGTTTTCCTGAAACTACATATCGTCAGCATCCGCGCAGTGTGAGGTGGGAATGCGCAGTCCGGTGGCGGAGGCAGAAGATGCCCTAGCCGTAAGATCTCAAAGCTTTGCAGAATGTTGAAAGGAGACGAGGAAGAGCTTGTAGTTTATGTGTTTACTGTTTTATTTTATTCTTCTATCCTGCACCAAGCCCTTGAAGTTAACGTAGGCACATGGCTTTCGATGGACCAAGCACGCTTGGCATCTGTAGAGATTGAGATTCCAGAGCATCAGATGAACAGGATTTAGAGCTAAGGCGTGCTTACCCACCCCTCCCTCTGTCTTTTTACGCACGCACCAGCTCGTCCTCACGTGCATCGGGGTAGTGGACAGTGTTGACTTGAATTGCTCTCTCTAGCTCCAAGCTTTTCCTGTGAATGAACCCGAAAACACTCGACAGGTCGTGAATAATCGTTTTAATGAGTGTGCAAAGCGTGCGACGGGGTGCACCGAGCTGTCGGGTTAAACAAACAACTTGTACCCTGACCAAATCCGATTGTTAAAGTGCAAAGTGATGTCAGTACCATTTCCATTGCCCTTCGGAAAACCACAGATCTGACTCGCGGGAGTCCAATTTTTCCCATTAAAGAAAAATAACAATATTTTCCAACCGTGTATGTGATCTTCTTTAACATTAATATGAGCCAAACAAAAGCATCATTTGAGAATCAGAGAAGTAGTCGTGTTACTGCTTCAAAGACAAATCGAAAGAAAGGCAAAACGAGGAAGAAATCAGTGAATATAAAAAAATCTGAGGATTTCCTTTTGATAATTTACACATCATTGCTGACCAATATTGCAAAAAATCTTACCTTTGTATATTTGTTTACAGCTCACTAGAGGCAAATATCAAGCTAACTGTATCTAAACAACTGGGGTTGATAATTCGGTCGCGTCCTAAGATGGAATCTGTGGACTTCTACCAACTTTTTCTGTTGAAAATTTAACTAAAATATTTGCTGTTTACTACGTTAGTCTGTGAGAGAATGAAGGGATAAGTACATCCCACATTTATGCTTTCAAGGAAAATACTTTGAAGGAAAGTAATGAGAGAGAAACCCTGATGGGTCATCATCTAAAACAATAACAAAAAGCACAAGTGAGTTCTTCGCAAATCACTCCCCCCCCTCCCTTTTTTTCACACAACTGCACTGGAGGAAATATTTTTGTTTCTTTCACATCCAGTAAAAGGATCTATTTGAAATCAGCCACATGCACTCCTTTCCTTGTTCATTCTTTTATCTTCTTCCGCAATTCCAAATCTCAAATACAACATGAAGAGTAAGAAAATAAAACTTCAAGAGATTTTTAAAATCCCTTTTGCACATCCCTCTAAAAAGTTTCTGAAGAAGAGAAGCATGTAAAATATTTCCCCTGCCAGTATTTTATATACATTTACAAACAGAATGGACAAGATGCTTGGGAATCAGTATTACTTTAAATAACTAGCTTCTTCAGCTCAATAATAATATAAGGAGATTAAAATTTATATTTTATTGGGTTATGTGTTATAGATTTTATTTTTTCTTTGTTAAAGAGGAAACCATGATCTCTACAGTTTAAAAGGTTAATTATTCTCTTATAATTGTAATAGGATTGGAGAAATGAAACGTAGGGGTATGATGCAGTTGAATATGGAAGCTCAGCATTTGCTCACTTAACTCCTATTGGCTATATTGTTATTTCCTGTTTGTGTTTCTATTTCACATACAAATATGTCAATATACTATTGATAGCAATTAAATAATTTAACCCACCTAAACATGTAGCTGGGATACTAGACAGAGTAATCAATTTCTTGTGGAAGTCACGGTAGTTTTGTTATTATGGTTGCAATTTTTTTATACATTCATGTCTATGTAGTCTCAAGTGGACAAAATGGAAGATATTTAAATTCACTTTTCATCTTCAAACTTGGAAAAGACAACCAGGAGTTTAGGACAGTGCTTTTGTTGATGTAGACTAATATCTAGAGAATGTCTGTATCAGATTAGCAATTGAGAATATCCTTTATTTTCAAAGAAATTTGACAAAAAATGACTATCAAAAACTAGGGTCTTGCATTTTCATCTTGTTTTAAATATTTTCGAGCACACAACAGACTGTTCTGTTATTACCTAAACAGATTTCTTCTCTGTAGGCTGAATTGAGTTGTGGAATTTTAGGAGTCACTGAAAGAACTGCATCCATTTCTGTTTTAAATGCACAAACAGTAAAGCTAGAGGGTGCGTCTGTTTTTGTGTGTATATAAGTAGTTAAAGAACTACACTATCAAAACATTATATTTGAAAGAGAGCAGAGAGCTTGTTGTGGAGAGAACTGCATTATTGAATTTATATTCCATAGATATCTGCCTGTAGAGGGCTGAAATCTTATACCTGTCTCATATCATGCACCCTCTTGAGTGAGGTGTGTAAGAAGAGCAAAGAGAGGAAGGAGGCAAACTTGGAGGGCAGTGATCTTAGATGTTTGGATGGTCCTGAGCGGAAGGCATCCACGTGGAAATGCAAATCACGTGAAGAACATACATGGGACCTTTGTTCTCTGACAACAGAAACAAACTATTTTTTTCCACTCTACCAAGCAAATCAGAGAATCATCTTAGCTGATTCTTTGCAGGTGGGGTGATGGCTAAGTGACTCCAAGTCATGTTTATTTCACAGCTGCCAAATTTTATATGCAAAATTTAGATCCTCTTCCTCCTAAATCCTACAATGGTATGAATCATCCCTGATCATTTTTAGTTTTTGGCTTAATTACTAGTTTTCAACTTTAAATTACCAATAAACTAATTAAACTGATTAATCTTCCTAAACTTCTGTTGAATAGTATAATAGCTGCAACAACAACAAAGATAACAAAAATTGCAACAATAATGACAAAAATAAAGTGTTAATAATATTAATGCAAATAATAGAAACAATTATAAAATAATTTTTCTGGGTGACAGGATGAAGACAGAATCCATTTAAGTCTGAAATTTGTGTTTCACGGATGCAGTCAGGCATTCCTCTGATTTTTTGTTTCGCTGGGTAGAAGGATGATCTGTTCTGGCCCAACTCAAGCTCCCTAATAGAGACTTCCTTGGCCTAATATGGTAGGCTTTTTTTAAGATGAGAAAACAGTACATTTGTATCTAACCCTCTCCTTCATTTCTATGGATATGTCCCCCTGCAGTAGCCATTCCCAAAAATGTCAGTCCTGGAAGGTGTTTGGGAGCAGGGGAAAACAGGTGAGGGGATTCCTGGATGGAAGAACCTAGTGTCTTCTGACAGGAACTCTGTTGGTGAGTTGGTAAATCGTCATATTTGGGAAGCATGTTCACAAAGCTGAAGAATTTAAGATGGGTTGAGTAACTGAAGTTCCTGTGAACCCACAGAGAAAACTGGTCCTGAGGAACTCAGCCCATAGGGCAAGGTACAAAAGCTAGGGATTAGGTGCCCAGGATGAACTCTTTCGATTTCTTTAGAGATAGATGGATGGAAGGAAGCAATAAAGAGAAGGGAGTGGAAGTGAAAGGAGAAGAATTTTTGTACCTTTTTGTGGTCTAGTGAGTAAAGCTAAGCCCATCTCCTCAAGAAAGGGGTGGCGGGGGCGAGGTGCTTTTGTCAATTGTAAACCTGACAAGGTTTATTGTTCTGGGTGAGAAAACAGCTACTAGTTCTGGGACCAAGTTGGAAAGAACCTGCCAGTGAGTCCGTACCTGCAGGAATCCAACTCTCTTTTCAGCCCAGGGTTGCCCCCATCTCCTGCATGCGTTCTCCTGCAAAATGAAATGATAGTTGATAAAAAGAGCAGGTGGGCAAGGAATTATATTCAAAGTATGTCAGGCAGATGTTGGGGTCAAAACAGGTGATAATTGCTTTCATTTTTTGAAGGGGAGAAATAAAGCTGGTTAGGAGGGGAAGGACAGTGGGAGAGAAGAGAGGCTGAGAAGAGAGGCCGCTTGCAGCCCTGCAGCTAGGGCCAAATGGAGAAGGGAGTTAGATACAGAAGAGGGACAGTTTGTGAGGAGATAGGGTAACCATTAAATGTTTTTGCTTTGTTCTGTTTTCCTGCAAAGAAAATTGATGAGAAAGCAAGATCTGCATGCCTTTTTAAAGAGACTCACACAAAGAAAGGCATAAATATCAATAGCCAGTTTTGTCCTCTAGGAAACTTTTTCTTTAGATATTGGTTTCAAGCTTGCATAAACACCTATCTCATAGCATTAAACCAAATAGTATTTGAAGGAAGAAAGGGAGGGAAAGAAAGAAGGAAGAAACTTTCCTGCTGGTAGTCCCATGCATCTATCCCCTTTACCTTTCACGACAGGGAGGCTGGACAAAACTTTTCATTTCTTTCTAGTCTTTTATTTTAAAGAGCATGAAAAAAAAATCCAGTTCATGATAATATTATTTCACTAAAGATCAGCAAAAAACGAGGAGCTTTCGTTTCTGGGGATAATTTCACTGAGGTGATGCTCAATCTTATCTTACTTCTTTAAGTCTGCAATGGAAGAAAAGCGGCTCTGGCTGCAACTGTATACTGCTCTGCTCTTAAATGGTACCTCAGGCTTCCTCCATGCACTAATAATAACTATTAAATTCACTTCAACTCTTCTGGAAGTACTCCCCTGCAACTTGAAATCAAACTGAGCTTTCCATTGAAAATTTCATTCTAATTAATATTTTATGGAAAATATTCCCAGCCAGTGTGATCTTTGTTTCACTTGTTCTTTTGATGAACAGACTATCATTTGTTACAAAAAGAAAATTAAAAGAAATCAGCATTGCCAGTAAAAGTGACCCTCAATCCTGTTACCTAAACTCCCTAATATATGGCATTTGATCATTTATTTCCCAACACTTTGCTTTTAGTTGTATACAAGAGAAACCTCCAAGTCAAAGGAGAGAGCATAACTAAAAGAAACAAAAGTTTAACATTTTTTTTGTAATGGGGATATTTGACAGAAAGAAAGAAACAATAAAAGCAGTTATTCCATGAAGTAGTAAAAGTCATGTAGATACTCACAGGCACAGAGTTCATGCACCCATTTAACAAAATTAGTAGACTTCTATATCAATATCTTAATAAATCTTTAGACAATACAAACCAGATATTTAAATGCATATGCATATATTTTAAATACTCCATGCTGCATGTGGTTCAAATATTTATGGCTAATTTTTAAAATAGAAACTAAAGCCTAAAACCTAAACACAATGCTGATATTTATAATTTTTTAACCACCAACCATTGGGGTATATATATCATCTGTAAACACTGAAGGAAAGTCAGAACCACAACTTTCTGCTTAAGATTATATTATGAGGGAGATTTCTAAATTGTCTTGGGGTGTGCAAGAATGTGGAATTTAGGGGTAGGTGGAATTAAGATTTATATGCCTTTTCATCTTTAAACTAAGGTGCAATAATTTCATTTTTTAAATATTCACATTCTAATATTAAGTACAATAAACATACAGTTTCATAAACAGGAAAGAGTAAGCTCATTTCAAGGGGCAGTATTTCAGAAAGGGTATGATTTCAAATGATGCTCGCTAACATTTTTTTTCCCACCAAGGAATATTGCAAGGTGGGTACAGCCAGATCTGTTGCACAAGTGTCAAAGCAAAATATCTTAGAAATGGGCCATGAGGGGATTTAGTGGACTGCCACTCCTTGAATTCTTATGAAGAGTAATATTCCTTTGAAGAGGGTTGTGCAATTGTCTAAAATGCATGATAAAAACTGTTGGGGTGGGGAGGGTGGATATGGAGGGTGGCTCTGTCCAAGCATCCCAGCTCTTGCTAAACGTGAGAGGATATGACCTGGGTAGGATAGGGAAAGATTCTATGCCATGAGAGGATCTGCAAAAGTCTATTGGTCTTATCATGTGTATTCTCTATTAGATACACATTTCAAAAACATCCCTTTTTTTGCTCTCATTTGCAATCCCAGCTTCACAGACAGCAGACTACTTGCATTAAAGTGTGGTCCAAAGCATCAGCCCAACTTTAAAAAGAAGACAATGGCCAGGAAAAATAGTCACAGTCTAATCACTGAAATTCTTATTGGCAGTTGGGAAATAAGCAAGATAGAGGCTATAAAACAGGGTGGTGGGAGGAGAGCAATATTCTTTAGGTGAGTTTTGGGAGAAGGTTAAGTAAAATGCTGTTCAGAAATTGGGATTAATCGAGCAGTTTAAATACAAATCTGCCGGAAATCGTGCTCTGTGCGAATGAAAATGAAGGAATTTATGCATATTCTAATTTTCCCTCTTTGGCTGCTATTTTGGATGAAGAGACTTCTTTTGCTGATGGTGGGACTTTTTTGTTCTGCAAAGGAAACGTGTAAATGAACACAAATGTTTTTGCTCTCTTTCCCTTGCTCTCCTTCATGCTTCCCCATACTCCTTCTCCCCCTGCCCTCTCTTTTCCCCCCACCCCCGCCCTTTCAACAGTCAGAAATATTAGGCTGCTCAGTTGTGTGGCTACTGATCTCACTGTTTCTCCTCACCTCCAGGATGGTGGGGAGCAGGCAGTGCAGGCAAAGGGGAAGTTGAGACCCCTTTGGGTCATTAGACCTTTGGATATTAACGTAGCGTTTCCATTCCATTTTGGACTTTCAAAGAGAGTAGAGGTTTGGGAAGAAGTCCTATGTTTAATTTGATGAAAAATCATCTCGAAAGCGATGTCCTTCCACAAATGAATTCTCAGTGATGACTAGCTGAAGGAGAGCTTAAATGTGATTTTATAAACCATGTTGTGAAAATCTATGGACTATCAGTGCGGAGCCCAAACACTCTCCCTCCCACGCCTTTGGGAACAAATAAGGACGGAGCATTTTAATTCTGTTAAGACCAGCAAGGCACTCTCTAGCTCCCCTGTTCTGATGTAGGTAAATCGGCTAATACTGAGAACAAGTGAAGTAGAGCGCTATGATCGTTTTGTGGAATATGAAAGGATTACCTGCGATGGGATGGTAAAGTGTGTGGGAGGAAGATAGGGTCGGCTTGACGCGGTCGGTGGGGAGT
>JAQZBX010007682.1:27035-49981 GCA_029593785.1 Cabassous unicinctus | reverse complement strand
CTCCAAAAAAAAAAAAGGAAAGGAAAGGGACAGGAGTCCAAAGTAGATCACTGACTAAACTTCACGGAATGCTGAGAACAAAGGTATGAATAAGAACTCCGGAAGGTTCATTCTGAAGGGGGAGGTCAACAAAAAGACTGTTTTTGACTGACCATACTTCCAATATAGACCTTAGAACTGTAGAGAGAGAAACTCAAGCACAGCTGAAAAATTCCACATTTAAAACACAAACAAAAATGCTGCTTCTACTCTCAAAATAAGCTTCAAATTAAGTAACGTCTTTCACCTCCTAAACGCTTGCATGTTTCTATTGGCTGAAGTCTGACTACTCCACAAAGCTGACTCTCTTAAAATTCCATTTTGTTTATGTCCAGGAACAGCTGCAATCCATAAAGGATAAAATACAGAAAGACCTAGACTGTCAAGAGTCAGAAATACAGCAGAAATGTCCAGAGTCCACTACTGAAGCAGAGAAATCCTTCTTGCCTAGTATTAATGTTAAAAACTGTTTGATATGTGCATTTAAACTGGACAAAGATGAGTACGGTCTGCACAATCCTTGCTTTTGTATTAAATGAAGCTTTAAAAACAAGTGTGACTCAAATCCATGGCTTGGACAGGGTCTTAAATAGGATGGTTCTGAGAGAAGTGACTATAGGTCAGGACACTGAGGTGGGGGAGGAGTTCTGTTTCCTTACAATGTAGCCACTTCCAGGCAAGCAGGTCACATCTGAACACTATCTGGCCATATTTAGGGCAAAAACCAAGCAGAGAAAACATTTTCTAGCTTCCAAGAACATGATTCTTGCCATTTAACACACATCCCCCCACATATATCCAATTAGAAACAAGAAAACCTTGGCAAACAGCCTCAGTACAAAGCTTACTACCATTTCACTCTGACATTAAAGACTTGATGTGCTTGGTGGCTGAACAAGACAGCAGATGTACCCACAGCAAAGTCTTTGCTACATAAAAACCAGTGCATCTCAAGTTAAGAAAAGAAACACTACCGGGATATTGAAAAGTTCATAACTAGGGATAAAAGACCATGGAATAAATACATGACCAGAACAATCTTGACAAAAGACTTCATACTTATGAATTCCTTTCCCTTGGACAAGACCAGGAACTCAAGACTTTTTTTGCCCAACAAAGACCAAATCCTTAGAATAGAGGTTAATGACAAACAACTTCCCATAAAAGGGACGGCTAAGCACTTTGAGAAATGGCCTGCTAACACTAGCTTAAAATGTTTAGTAAAACAATTATGTGACTTAAGTACATGAGCTGAGAACAAGAAATATAAATGCCCTGGTTCAAGCAATCGAATTCATGGATGCCCATTAAGATAGTCCTGCTACAATCTCAAGTGCATTCTACGTTAGTTAAGTTTGGGTAAAGTAAATAAAACCTCAGTAGTTTTAAGGGATGCAATGGGGGGAAAGAAAGAAAACACCCTTGGCATTTCTGAAACACTGCAACAAGTGCCTCCCTTTCCCCCAATATCTGAACATTTGCAATTTGAGAAAAATGGATTTTCAGGGTAAATAATGGCTATATCCAAAAAATGAGTTACATTACTTCATTATCCTTATTTCAATGGAGGATGTTTTGGATCCCAAATCAACGAAAGAAATATTGTCCTATGAGACATGTACAGCAAGAGACCCACATTCCCTCAATCAGTCTGGGTGGGTCTTACCAGATTATGGTAAGTGTAAGACATGTTCCACCCTTTCCACTCCCAAAACTTTTTCTGCACCCTCCACCCAACCTACCTACCAAGTAATTCCACATATAGTAATACATTAGTTTTCCCCAACACATGAAATTATGCTATCACCAGTAAGGAAAAAGGTAGAGGACCCTTACCTGACATTGATTAGATACTGAGCCAGACTAATGCTGGCAGCAGATCCAGTGATGGTAACCTGCCTATCAGTAGATCCTTCCACTGGGTTCGCAATTTTGATCTGCGCCCCAGACATCTGACGGATCTCATTGATTTTGGCGCCTTGACGCCCGATTATGCAGCCAATCAACTTAGAGGAGAAAAAAACAACAAGGCATACTAATTAAGAAGAGTTGTACGGCTAGGTCCAAGAATTCCATCCCATTTCTTCCCAGTTCCCTCCACATTCTATAGCTTGAGTCCAAGCAACAAGGACAATGGAGATTACTACTTTCATCCTACAGTTCTCTACCCACATGGTAAGAACACTAGTTGTAGATCCCACCCCTAACTCCTGCTCATTGTTCTGTCTGACCACTAGAGGTCAGAACCAACTCCGAGCTGACTGACTCTTGTTTCCTGAAAACAAGATGCCCTCTTCTCAGAGCACCAAGCCCAATGACAGAAAAAAGCAGAGCCAAGACAGAAAAAAGCAGAGCCAAGATGATGCTAAACCTAGTAAGATGGCTAGGAATAGATAAAGGCAACTTCAGCTTTTGGCAGCAAGACTTTAAATGCATCCTGCCGTGATTACCACCTTTCTATACTGACAAGAATTCTGGCTACTTTCTAGTTTTCACCTTGGGAAAAATTTTTTAAAAACTGGTCTACCATCTACACTGTTCCAACAATACAGACAATAACAAAATATGGCTAACTGAGCACCTGAAATTTGACTACTGAGACTGAGGCACTGAATTATCTTTCATTTAAATAGTCACATGCTGCTAACGACTACCCTACTGAATTGCACATTCAAGGACCACTGCACCCAGTGCTTTATTAAATAAAGGGCTTCAGATTCTATCAAAACCTTCCCATTTTCTTTCCCTAGGGCTTAGGAGTGCCAAGACATGGCTAAAACAGCATCCTTTTAAACTAATTCTCCCACACAACCAAACTACACTTACATCATTTGGAATGGTGAGTTCATGAGAAGTAGTCTGAGCAGATGCATCCAAACCTGCTAAAAGACAGAAGAGAGCAAGAAAGTTCAATGCACAGCATACTAAACCCCACTGACTTGCACATTAACCTATGAGAGGGAAACAAACTTGAAACCCAGCACTGGCTGTTGGGATTCATCACTAACTTGGAAGCCTCCAAGGAGGAAAGAAATAATGCTGGAAAAGGTTCTTCTGTACACTCCCTCCAAGATCTGATTTCATGCCATTTCCTGCAAAGCCCAGCCTATTAGGGGTGAGGGGTGGAAGCAAGGGGCAAGGGAGGACAGTATTCTCAAACAGGACCAGAATTAATCATCAAGTCCTCTACACTTGGAAGCCTTTGCTTAGATTACCCTGCTGTTTTGTTCCAATTTTATCTCACCTGATGCTCAACAGCACCAGTGCCAATATCATGCCTGCTACTGGGTACCATGAACTTTTGGCACACATGCAGACTTGCTTTAAATATACCTGTATCAGATTAACACCTCCCACCCCTATCCTTCTAACCTAGACTTGAAGGTCAGATAGAATGAAATGGCAGTCAGGTGAGGGGAGTTCATTTGTCCAGATATATTCCCTGTCAAACATTTGTTCTGGTGTTTATTCTGCTTTCCAAAGAAAAAGAAAAAAAAAATCCCATCAGCAAAACACCCATACCCATCTATGACACCTGGACTGGACCAGGGCAGCTGGCTAATCCTTAAGCCTAGTCCTGCCTCTCAGCTTTGTCTGCTGGTCAACATTTTCAGAAGGAGATTGGCCAGATCCATGAAGGGACCCTTGGGGGCACTAGGCCACCCCTTTGCTCTCTCAGCTCCTCTCTGCCATGTGCATGTTGCTGGTATGGTTCATGGGCAGTGAAACAAGACTCCCACCAGTTTATTAATATAACAGTAGAATACTACAGATTTTTTTTTTTAATCATTACCCCAATAGCCTTTCACCTCTGGAGAGCTGGATTCAATGCCTGTTAAGATACAAGTGAAAATGAGTTTGGTGGTCTCATCCTAACCCTATCGGACAAGTTATTCCTTATACAGAAAAAAACAAAACCCAAAAAAAAAACAAAACCCAGAAACAAAATGAAACAAAACAAAAAACCCAAAATAATAAAGGAAAAAAACAAAACAAAACAAAACAAAAAAACCACTACACAATCTGGTATAAATGGACTGTCTCTACCCAGGTCTGTGAATAGGTGGTGGAGAGAAAGGGGGTGCCAATCAGATCAAGGGGGGCAGCAGTCAGGATGAGGTTAGAAGAAATATCAGCCTACCCTTTGCCTGACAAGCATCCCCAGACCTCACCCCAAACCTTCCTTTTTCTTTTAGAGTAACTCACCCCAAAATGAAAACCACGATAACAAACACATTACCTCCTTGAGTTTAGGCATAGTAGATTCAGGCAAGTTTAAACCAGCAGGATGCTGGATAACGAAGTTTTATTTTTAACAGAAGTCAAGCTGAGACCTTGGGGCTGGCCTCTGACTTGTACTACACCTTACAGAAATAAACACTGAGGTATCCATACCACTGAATCCAGTGTTGCCGTGCGTCATAGGAAAATGAGACTGTTGCATCGCCAACTGGTGCAGCTTGGTCAACTGCAGGGAGGAAATAAGAGAGGTTGGCATTAGGAAAGTAACAGTGCCAGGGCTCAAGCACATTCAAATTTGAAAATGCAGAGCTCCTGATTCCCAAAGTTGACTCTACTCCTCAAATTCAACAGAGTAGCAGCAATGGGGCTTAAATCATAATCATGGGGATGGGGAAACTCTGAAGGGTAAGGGTTATAAACAGGAAGGGTATCAGTACAAGAGAATGAATGCACTTTGGGTGTGTGAAAGCAACAGCACCCGCCCAACAACCATCCCCTTGTGGGCTACTTAATGAAGGTGTTTGCAGCCATTGCCAACAGTTGCCCCAGGGACAAGCACAGACAGGCTAGGTAAACAAACTGTGTGCAGTGGTGCTAGGGAACACACACCATGCAGGGTTCATCAATACTGGGAAAAAGGAAGGAGATGAGGGAGCAGGGAGACTGCAAGGAAGAGAAATTAAGAAACCAAAGTGGGTTTAACAACCCTCCCCGCCAACCACCACTGACTCACACAGCTGTTTTCCTTCATCTATATAAACTGTCCTGGCTGTTGTTAAAAAATCCCTCCTTCAGGTCTACTTCCCCCTCCTGAAGCCTACCACTAACCAAGTCAAACTCAACTTCCCAAGTCTAATGCTCAGCACCTGAAAGGATTAGTAAAGGTAAAAGGAAAGTGCAGAAAGAAATGCCCTTAAAACGAAGTCTGAATACCAGCACTTTTGATAGTTTTTAGTGGCAAGGTTTTTTTTTTTTTCCAGTTAAATTCTAAAATGTTCAGTTTCCTATGAAATAAGTCCCTTCTCCACCCTCCAAATGCTTTTTAAATTGTCACCTCAGATTGAGGAATACCCAAGGGTAAACCCAACCTCCCACTACCCACCCTCCCCCAAACAAAGAGGCCTCCATGCAGGGAAGCAGTCACATTTAAACTGTGCCCTGAAAGAAGTGACAGTACACCACACATAACACTTTTCTTAACAGAGTGATCTGGAACATGGGGAAAGGAGAAACTAATAATCTGCTGAGTTGTAATTTTACAGGCGTTAAATGCCAGAAGGAAAATAAGGTGCAACTATGCCCCCTCATCAAAGATTATTTAAGGGCCAAAAATAAGTGCACCTTTTGAGACAAACTTTATATTGCAAATATTTTAAGACTAAACTCACTTCTGGCTAGTAGGGAGAAAGGAGCAAGACAGTTTGGGATGGGAAAGGGAACTTTTAAAAATAAGAAGTGAAAAACAAAACTTACATCTGGCTGTGGAATGGCATACTGTCCTTGAATGGTATAAGCCTACAAAAGGAGGAAAACAGTTCCTATTAAAAACCAATCACGGACAGCCACCCGGGGTGGGGGGGGGGAGAGCAAGCGGAGAGAGCGAGATTTCAACTAGCCAGGAAGCCAGAGTTGAACTAGAGAACGGACAAGGCCAGTGATTATAACAGTAGACGGTATCTTGCAATACAGTCAGACTCAAATTGGCCTTCTTAGAACTTTATTCCAGGGAGCCTATAAAAGGGATCCAAGTTCCAAGTAATCAAAGGCAAAGGATACATATTTCTTAACGAAAATATGGTGGATAGAATTAAACAACATCTCGACTAACCAAGCCCTCATCTTCCTCCCTGTATACAAGATCTCTTCCCTCACCACCCCTAACCCTTCCCGTGCCAATCATGGTGATGTGAATTGGCTTTTTTCTGCATAAACCTACATGGCATGTTTTGAAACACTTCCCTTTTTCTAGACTATTTGTCTCTACATCTGCCTGAAGAACTTAAGTGCACTGAAAGCTAGCTAGATCCCTAGAAGCTAACCACAGGAATACAAAATCCTGCCTTCTCCCACCTCCCCTCCACAAAAGGCACTTGCAGCTCCCACTATGCCCTCCTCCCCCCACACCATAACCTCCCAGAAAGGAGCTGGGTCTTCAGGGCAATGGGGTTGAGGGACAGGAGAAAAGGAAAAGGGAATAGGAAGGAAGGGGAAGGAAGGAGTGGCTGATTAACAGGATGTGAAGCTTTTCACATCACAGTGGCCAGTACCCCAAAAGTGTACCCAGGTGGGGATGGGAAGAAGGTGAAAATGGGGCGGGAGGAGTGGGAAAGGGGGAAAGAGGGGTTGAACCAGGGGGGGAGAAAAAAAAAAAAAAAAGTTAGTGTTACCATCTGGTGGGCTACGCGGCCTGTGTGAAATGAGGTGGGGGGGTCAGTCCAGGTCCCCGTGGACAGGTGGTGTCCACAGCACAAAAATCACCAGCGCCACTGGCCCCCCGCGTGTTGGCAGTCTCGGCTGAGGCGGAAGGATTGAGTGAGCCTTGGAGACTGAACATCCCCCTCTCACCTCTAGAGGTGGTCCCTCCAGGTCAGGGTTGAGGCACATGGACGGGGTGGTGTGGGGAAAGCTCGCACTGTCGCTGCCTGTGCTGTACCTGTCCTGTGGATAAATAGAGGATTTCAGTCTCCAGGGCTGTCAATCCGGCACCTTGTCACCAGCATGAAATTCACACAAAAAAAAAGTTGTTTTATTTTTTTTTTTCCTTTTTTCATTAAAAAGGAGCTCACGACACAATTTGAAACGAGCTGCAATCAGTGAATTAAAAAAAAAAAAAAAGTTACCTACTGGCAGATTTACACTGCACAATTGGGCTATTTTCAGTAAGAATGAACGGGTGGGGTACCAGAGCTGATGCCAGCTCCTGGCCAGTGTGAGAGTAAGTTGAACTCCTACAGAGCCCACTTTGTCACAAAGGAACAAAAGACACAGGTCCATCTGTGGACACTGCAAGGACTGGTCAATTTAAAAAGACCTGTGGGAATGATCCATGGCAGGGCCACTCGTGGAAGAAACTGCAAGCTTTTAGAGGATGTCCACTGAATAAAGGGCAGGAAGGGAAGGGAAGCAAAGAGGTAGGAAGGGAAGGAGGAAGGGGAAGGGAAGAAAAGGAAGGGAACTGAAGCCAAGAACTGTAAACAGAGAACTTCTGCCACACAAGCATGGGACTCCTTTGCAATCCCAAATGAGAGTGGAAGAATCCAAAAGAGCAGGAACCTGGAGTTCCTGGGGAGAAGGGAAAACTCCTAAGGCTAACCCACCTGGCTACACTGACTCTGGGTCTTTGCGCCTATGCTTCCAGACTGAAAGCCCTTTAACCAAACCAGTTTGTCCAAGCTTAGTACCCAAATCAAACACACTGGCTTAGTAACTTGATTAACTTCATGTAAAAGCTCCCAGAACTTTGTGACAAACTAAGTTCCCCAAAACTTGTTCAGCTTTATGCTAACTCAATAGAAGGTGAATGAGATGGGACATCAAATTTATGCTTCCTCTATAAATGGCTCCCAGATCAAATGTAAGTTGAGATGGAACAAGTTGAATAAATATGCTTGTAACAAGCCAGCCAAGTGGGAAAGGCACTCTGAGCAATACTTGTCTAGGTAGCTACCAAAGTATTTACTATTTCAACCTGAACCCCAATATTTTTAAAAACTGACCTACCTACTACTCCTCAAATACCAACAAAGTGTGAAACTACAATAGTGCTGACCAGTGCTCTTGTCATAATCTGACTTAAAATAAACCACATGCCAAGGAACTCTTGTTTAGGTTGGTGAAGGAGTAATGGCCACAGGGGGTGCTTTGGTGCTGGTACTGTAACACCAAAGATCACAGCACCACAGCCCAACATGCTTCGCCCCTTTCCTTGCACAGTGAACCCTTGATCCTGCTTGCTTAAGTTATGCCATGAGGATTGAAACCAGTGTTCCGACGTTAACAGCTTGAGGGACAACACACTGGAGTTTGGGAGCGAAGGGGTAGGAGTAGGGGAGGGGAGGTGGGGGGAAGGGGAAGTTTGTAGGACACTCAGGTTCAAGATCCCCAATTCTGAGAACCATCCAGAATCTCCTTCAGAGGTCCATCTCTTTGCTACCTTTAGTCAGACCTCTAAAGATCACCCCACAAAAGCATGGATGGAGTAAGGGTGGGGAGTAGTGACACCAAGACAATTTAACCCTTCCTTCTAACCCAACCCACCTTAATTACCAAATACAAAGTACCTTTTTGAGTGCCTACAAAACTTCCATTGCCTGCTAAATATTAAACAAGGGCATGGCATTCATAGCTTTCTCCAGTACAAAAATAAATAAAACTAAAAGCAGGTCAAACTATGGCCAGAGTACAGATTTCAGCAAGCATGCAGAGTGGCCTGGTGTGCTGCTGGCAAAGTTGACATTTCAAATATAATCCTTGATCATTATTGCCCACCAATAAAAATTTTCTTACCTGACCACCTGCAAAGATGACCGGAGAACTGGACGGCTTGGGCCGGTACGGGATGGTCACGCCCTTCGGGGGGGACTGGGAGAGAGTCAGAGGGGAAAAAAACAAAAAGAGATAAGGTTTCAAAGCTGCTTCAGCTGTGTGGCTTAAGCTCACACAGGTCGTTTAAACTAAAAATTGTGTATTATTTCCATCCCCTCACCTACCAATGTTATGTCTCTGGCTAGATCTATTCTCAAAACACCTGCAGAATTGGTTTGCCTTTAAAGCAGAAAGATAGTCCTTGGTCTACACAGCTCACACTAATTCATATCAAGCAGATGCTGACCCTGAAATAAGCTTAGGCATTATTTCCAAGTTTTAAAAATAAATCTAATCAACACTGAAATGTCTCTGCATGTGTACACACACACACACACACACATATACACTTTAGCCTGTAATTTTCAGGGTCTCAAATGTTGGCCTGAATAGGCAATAAAGTCAAAATAGGAAATAAAGGACTAAAACGTCACGTCTGGGATGACAGTCACTGACCATCAATAGTTCAAAACCCTAATGAAGCTTTCTGTGAACTCTACTTGAAAATACTACTTTGCTTTCTCACCCAACATGGGACCCACCTTAATGTGATAACTCCAAAGATGTTTAATTTCCCTTAATTTTATTTTAAGAGTAACATATTATCAGGACCTCACATACATTATCCAGAATCACTGTTTCAATTGTAGAGAGCTGCCATTTGAAATACTGCCTCTCAAAGTACCAAAAATCTAAAGAATTTGTCAGAATTCCATATATCCAAAAAGGTTATAAACCAAAAGCAACTTAATTTAGCTTCTCAGGATCTCAGATACACCATTTGTTCACTCAGTCCAACTAGTAAATCTTACCCTATCAAGCTTGCTAGAATTGCTGTGAACCAAAAGACTACCACTGCTCAGCAGTTGCTATTTTTGTGGAGACTATGAAAAGTCAAAGCTTGGAGAAGGAAAATACGGACTCAGGGAACCTCTTCCCCACCCCCATCGAAGGCTTCTAACAGCTTCACCTAATTCTAGTCTTACTAAATATAGATCAGTCCCTTTCTCCAGATCTGCCCTCCCCCCATACTCAGCATGAGCCTGAGGGCTTACCTCCAACATGACCACGCAGATCTGTTTGACACACTCAATGATGGATTGCGGAATGCCAGCGATAGTGATGGCCCGCTCGGTTGAGTTGGGGAGCATATCCCCTGCCACCTGGACCTGAGCCCCTGTACTCTTCAGGTAAAAAGAAATTCAAAATCAGAGAAAAACAGCTCATTCTCTTCCAATTCCTCACAGTTGCAATTTTAGAATCTAAAGTTCTCCCCCTTTTGTCCTCCCTCTTCCCACTTTTCCATTATTCCAGATTGATAGGACAGAACTATTTCACCAGAATTAAAAATAAGCTAAGCTCTAAGAGCCAAGAATAAGACTGGATAACAGCCTAAATATAACCTCATCTCAAGAAAACAGTGCTTCTAGATAGTTTCATCTGAGCTAATGATAGCTTCGTGAACTACCAAACAAAACCCCTACAAATATCACCCACCTTTCATTCTTATAACCAACAAATATTTCTTATCAACTACCATTTCAGGTGCTTGGAATACACCAATGAAGGAAGTCTAGATTCTTGCCTTCAGTATATACGGATAGGCTCCCAGAAACTCAAACTAGTTTTCCTTTAGGAGCCATTAAAGTACCATTCCAACACCTAATTAATTTAATAACCTCTGAATACAACTAACAGCTGCCATAATTCAACATAACTTCCGTAATTTATAAGTAGTAGTATTACAACTACACTCCCAATAATTCTTCCAATTTTCCTCTTGCTATTTAATGGTCAAGAAGAATATTGTTATTATGTCTCAGACTGTATTCTCCTTAACCATGCAAAAAATTATGTAGCCCCATGAAAGAGCTGCCAAAGAATTATTATAAAATGGAAACAAGCCATATATGCAACAGTTGAAAATTTTGAGTAACTTCTTCACATTCTCAATTAGTATGGTTAAGATGTCATATTGAGTGAAATAAGTCAGACACAGAAAGACAAATATTGTATCTCACTGACATGACAATTAGAATAAGCAAATTCATGAAGTCAGAAACTAGAATACAGATTACCTGGCTGGGGGAAGGGTGTGGGAATGGGGAGTTAATGCTTAATGGGTCCAGTTTCTGTTTAGGGTGATGGAAAAGTATTGGCATTGGATGGTAGTGATGGTAGAACAATGTGAATATAATTAACAACACTAAATTATACCTAAGAATATAGTTACAAGGGAAAATGACAGATTACATGTGTTACTAGAATAAAAGAAGAAAAAAAAAACACCCAAGACAGCACTGTAGAACAGTCAACTCTGACATATAAACCATGGACTACAGTTAATAGTATAATTTTAATAATACTGTTTCATCAATTTTAACAAAGGTGCCATACACCACATTAATGCAAAGTGTTAATCGGCAAAACTATAAACGTGGGGGTATATAAGAACTCTATCTTCTGCAGGATTTTCCTATAAATCTACAATTTATCTAATAAAAAATTAAAAACATTAGTCAATTTTAAAAATATATCAATTTTAATCTCTCAAAATTATATAACAACTTTATTCCCAGTACATCAGAATTGAATCCTCTAGGACTGTTACTTTAATAAAAATTTTCATCTCATCAAATACAAACCTATCTTAGCCATACTCAGCACTAATAGAACAAACCACATTTAGAACGGCTAATGTTTCTAAAAGCAGCACAAAAATTACCAACCTCTCGTATTTCCTTGATCTTACAACCACCTTTTCCAATGAGAGAGCCACACTGACTAGCAGGGACCACCAGCCTCAGGGTGACTGGGGGTCTACTGGCAGCTGTGCTATTAGTCATAGAGCTGCTGATGTCCTACAAAAAAGAAAAGAATTAGAACACCAGAAGGATGTACAAGTTAAACAAGCTCTCCAGAAACCCACAACTATCATAAAACACAAACACCCAAGTCATGCCATAACCCACCACTGACAAAACTTCAAATATGAACCCCCATATATTTCTGAAGTGAAAATATAAACTACTACAAACTTCCTAAGAATTAGCCCCAAATATATTTTCCTTCATCGTGGGGAGTCGGTTTTGTGTCTTAGTAGAGAGAGAAGCTATGATGTTTTGGAATTTACAGTTAACCAGACAAAGGTAAACAAAAAATTTAAACCAAATATTAACAGAAAAATGAAAATAATGCAAGCCCAGGTTCAAGCCACCAATCCTGTCCTCTGCTGAGGGTGTTAGAAAACAAGAAAGATGGAGTGCTCTATATCATTTTAAGTTTTTGGAAATATTAGCACTGAATGAAACTGAGGCTCAGGGTACTTCTCCCAATCACATCAAAAAAGGGGTCAATTTAATTTTATTAGTTCCAAAGGCCAGTCCTTCCCACTGATGCTACATCAGTTAAGTTCAGTATTCTGGAATGGTTTAAACATCACTTCTCAGTCTCATCTCTATAGAGACACCTGGGAATTGCTGAAGCATAAGCCCCTGAAGTAGAAAACAGTTTTTTTGGTCAAATAATAAATGTTTTTTAAGCCATACGCTCTGGACAGGCATGGTCCTGCTGGTTAAGAGAGCATTTCTGATCTTGGCAGGGATAAGATTTCAGGCACCATTAAGTATCCAAACACCAACCAACCAAGCTGCAGCCAGAAGCTGCCTGTGGTGTCAACCGCACAATTAACTGCATCACTGCAGGAGGAGGAAGGGGCTAGAGACTAAACCTAGGACAATGGTTGATGTTCAGCCTCTGAAGGAGGTTGCTTGGTGAGACAAAAAAAAAAATTCCTTCTGCCAAAAATCTCTGGTATAGACCTTTTGCTTCTGATAACCCAGAAAACATCCCCTCCTCCCAGTATAGTTCTGACAAATTATCAGCGTGATTTCTAAAAATATCAGCATCCAGGACTGAAGGATATCTGCATCTATAGAGTATACTGATGTTCAGCAGGGCCCCTAGAAAAGCACATTAACTTTGCTCATTCAACTGCATTAAGAGGCATAAAGTTGACCAAAGCAGCAGTGTCATACCCCCAAAACTGTTGGCCAAGAAATAAAACATGCCAAAAAGATGTCAAGTACCTTATTTATTACAAATGGGCAAATTTGGGGGGATGCTGGATAGTAAAGGAACCATCTATAGATTTTTAGGATCTAGATCCTAAAAGGATCTCACAGGATCCTTCTCCTGTGAGAAGGCAGGATGAAAACCCCTTAGAAAATAACTAAGCTATCTAGAAACACTATGAAAGGAAGAATAAGTAGGTGGGGGGAAAAGAGGACAACAAACCTCTTCCAGTTTGTCAATGATCATAGCAAAGGCTTTAAAGATGGCATTAGTGGGTCCAGCCAAAGTGATAATTCTCTCAGGACAATTCCCTTCTGAGATGTTGATACGTGCACCACTCTGGGTAAGAAAAGAGAAAAAAGAAGTTAAGCAGACAAAATATTTGAGTATATGTAGGAGATATCTAAAGCCCACCCTAAATAAAAATGAACAATGGCCTGGGTACATAACATTATCTACATACAAGGCAAAATCGCTATCATCTCAAAACACCGTTCCGTGTCTGTTTTCAAACTAAGCTTAGATCAGTTGTCTTAAGTCTTGAATGAATTCTGAGACTTGCGAAACTATATTTCCCAGCATATTACTACAAAATAAATAAATAAAAAGTCTGAAAATACCTACTTCTTCTATTGTGAACAACTCCCCACAATCTCTCATTAAACAGAATTTTCGCTTTTGTCTTAAGAGGTTAATTTAACAAAGTATTAATCCCAAAGCCCCTCCAAAACTTACTTCCTCGCGCATCTTCTTAACTGATTCTCCTTTCTGTAAGAGGAAAAGTCAAGAGTGAGTTCCAACTGCTATTTCAACCCAGACTGTCTAAACTGTAATTACAGTTGAAGTGAAATTGTTATTACCTTTCCGATGATACTGCCAACTTCCTGCAATGTAGAAAATTAGTGTCAACAGTGTTAATTATCATTAACAGGAATTTATAACTGTACAGCTAGTCAACTGCTATCTATGCTAATTACAACAAACCATAGGAAAGACTGTAAGACTTATGAGGGGGTCAGGGGCTTATTCTTTTCTGTGCTCGGAATTAGGAAGTGAAGCTATCAAAGAACTGTGAAGGAATAATGATGCACAAATAATTAAATGCTACATTTGTGTTTAATATAAACTTTAATACCAAATGTATCTTCCCCGCTCTAGGTTTCCTAAGATCTTTTCCCTAGGGGGAATGTATCTCAACCCATAGAAACCTCCATGAAAAAATCTTTCCATCCAGTTATCAAATAGTCTTTGGTTCTGTCCTCTAGTTAAGCCTTTCCTGCTCAGTGGAGCTTCCTAGTAAAGTATGTCCCTTTTCCAACTACACTCAGCTAGGGAAGAATACTAAAGCCAGACATCCCACAGTGTTAATCTGATGAGCTCCAAGATGCATGCCCTCTCTTCCTGGCCCCTCCCCTAGCAGTTACTATGACCCAATTTTCCAAGCTGCTGCATACCTTTCCATGCATAAGTAGCCGGATGGTGAGAGTGACATTTAATCCACCTTCAATCACACCGGTGTCCATGTCGAGCAGTGTTCTGGGGTGCTGGACTTTGAGTGGTCAAGTCTTTGGTCACTGGTGGGGATGAAAGCCAAAAACTGAAATGTACACATGTCCAAAATCAGAAGGGGAAATAAGAGAAGACTCCCCAGGTTATCTTCCCATTATCAGTATTCTGTAATTGACATTTTTCTTTAAATGACAACAGGTTTGTAGACACCCAACACAACTACATTTGTATCTCAGGTTTTATTTGTGTATAGAAGGCAACTTTCCAGTCTGCTCTCGTTAGTGGTAGGGTTTCGCTGACTCTTTGGATGAGAAAGGTTCCTTCAACTGCCAACAGTTCTAAAGAAACTGCTGAATGGGCACCAGTTGTCCTCTAGCAGAAAAAGCCTAAACAGGATGAAGAGACACCTGGAAATCATAAGGGCAAACTAACAAACTACAGTAAGAGCAAATGACCTCTTGCTTTTTCCTGTTAGGTAGCAGTTCAGGTGGAAAGCTAGAGAACATATGTGAATTTTTAGTAATTTCTAGATAAAGTAAATCACAAAGTTCAGATGTTGATGGATGACACTAAATGATTTTTAAAAGATTTAAATCAACAAGCTCACTGAAAAAGGCATTATTCGAGATAATGCTGGAGTTTCATATTACCCTTTGGAAAATGACTCGAACAATATATTAAATACAATCTGTCTTTTTCCCTCCTATCCCCTCTCCTAATCCAACTTGACTGTTACTCAAATTTGAGAAATTTTTCTTGCTTCTCATTATTAATCTTTATTACCTGTCTTTATTGAATCTTCTTCCAAAGAAAACAAAACTAGCATTGCTAAAAATTTATTTTGCAATTGTTTTAAGCAACAACAGTAATGTGCCTTTCCTATCCAGCAGGGCTCTTTCCCCACTGATCCTCTGAACCAATGTTCCTAACATTTCTGCTTTGAAATAACTGGTTATGTGCAAGAGAGAGAATTTTTAGATACACCGCCACCTCATGATCTAGCCATGTTTCTTGGATGACATTTTAGGTACTCACCCATTTAATGCCGATGACCCCCCTCCTAGTTTTCCCTCTTCACTAAACCAGCCACCTTTTTATTTTGAACCTTGGCCTAATTCAAAGGCCCATAATCTAAATATTTAAAATGTGTTTAAGTGGCTGCCACACCAATTAGTATATGGCAAAATGCCCCCTGGCTACCTAAACGGTGTAAGTGATTATATAAAAAAAGATGAGCCTTTCATCCCTGAAGCACCTCATTTCCACATTTTCAGAATATACTTGCTGGCAAAACCCCAGAATTTGATACTTTTGACTCATGGAAAAACAGTAACTGCTTGGTGGGGGAGAGTTAGGACTTTTTATTTTTTTTAATGAAATATGGTAAAAATCTAGGGGTTCAATTCCTTATCCCTATTCCAATATGATGGCAAGCACTTTCCAAATAACACAATTATGCAGCTCGAAAAGGGAAGATAATTGAAAACTTATTTTGAAGCCCATTTTCTCTGTTAAGGCACAAAAACTCATTTCTAACTCCAAACATCCAAGTAATCCAAGAAATACCTGCCATATTTAGTCTCCCGACTAGGTTAACATAAGCATACCCGATCCCAACAATACAACTGTTAATCCTGCAGTCCATTACCCCTTCTCCTATAAATAGCTCGGTCTGGGTCTATTTCGGCAGGCATTTTGTAATTTCAAAATTCGTTACCCCGAGAGAACGTCCCGAATATCTCGGTAACTGAGAGCCCGTCTACCCTGTCTTTAACTCCGCAGCCCCCCTTCCCCTCGGCCATCTAGGCATTTTCCACTTAAAAAAAAAAAAAAAAAAAAAAAAATGCCCCCCCTCGCCTAGAAAAGAGACAGGAAAAAAATAAACGGTTCGGTCGGGGGGGGGCGCTGCGATCCAGGGGGAGGGGCCGGACTAGTAGCGCCTCCTCGTGTGGCTGCGCCAGCGCCTGACCCCCGCGGGGAGCCGCGCTCACCCGCCCGGCCAGCAAGCCGGCCATCGCCTCCCCCCACCCCCCTCAACCAACAAATCCACCGCCGCCCCCCCTACCGCGCGCGCGCCCTCCTTGACTCCTGCGCAGCCGCCACCGGGAAAAAGCGGGGGGTGGGGGAGTAGGCCTAGCGCGAGGCCTACTAGGCCGCGCTGGAGCCAGGGCCTCGCGTGAATGGCCGGCCAGGCTGAGTGAGGGAGTAAGCGCTCACGCGGGACTACGCGAGGCCGAGGCTCGTGACGAGGACCGGAGCCCGCTAATAAAGACGGCAAGAAGAGAAACGAGCTATAACCGGGGGCGGAGGGAGAGTTTTTAAGCTTACCTGCAGGCGCGAGGCGACTGTGGGGAAAAGGGGAGCGGGCGGGAAGGGGAAGGGCGGGAGGCCGGGGGCGGAACAATAGGGGCGGGCGGGAAGGCGAGGGGGGCCCCCGCCGGCGGGCGGAGAAGGAAGTGGGGGTGGAGGAGGAGGAGGAGGAAGGGGGAAAGAGACCCCGGGGTGGGTGGAGGGCGGTGGAGGGAGGGCAGGCGGGAGGGCGAGGGCGCAGGCTGCGACTGCTCCGGCTGCTGCCTCTGCTGGTCTGGGACTCCACTGATCATTCTTTGCACAGCACTCAGGGCCTTAAAAGAAGTGTTTGTACTTTATTTTTGCAAGAATTATATAGTTGCTACTACTTCTAAATATTTTGTTTTTATTTTGAACATATTGTCAGCATACTGCAATTCTTGTGTAAGTAGTAAGTATTCAGCATTTTGATATTTTCACAATTCCTTTTTGGGGCTGCTTACCACCACCTTCTTTATCCTTTTAGAAGGACCATGTATCTTCAGAATTCTAAGTTTATTTCATCCAGAATCAACACCTTCCAGAACAAGGTATTAGTCACGTGGGGATTTCAACCAGTTCAAACAATGGTGCCAGACCAGCCTTCCCTCAACTTCAGTGGAATAGCCAGAGAATTTCACACCCCATCAGGGAGGGACTACTGTCCCTAACCAGCAGGAAGCAGCTACAGAAGAATGACCATTGCCCTTCAGCTCCCCTCTAAGAATAAGGATGTAAACTTTCTGAGGGGGAGTTGAGGCAGGTTAGTAGAGGGAACAAGGGAAGACGAGTCATAGCTGGGACCTGGTAGAGAACATGGCCATGAGACCCCACCTGGAAACCCCCTGAGGGAAAGCTGTTACTAAGAACAAAGCTGGAAAGATACTGCAGAGACTGTGGGTTCAAGGAGAAGCCCTGGATAACTCCAAACAGGCCTCCCCATTGGTCCCAGGTAACTCCAAACAGAAAAGCTTCCTCATTGGCCCCTGAGAGCTAAGAGGTGGGGATCACAAGGCAACCAATCAGAACAGCAAACAACTGGGGCTGTTCCCAACATTAGGAAAAGGTAGGAAGAAAGGCCTTTAAAAGGCCTACCCCAGGGGACTCACAGATAAAACTACACGGCAGAAAAGAGGAGTTAGTTGGAGATTTGATGCTGGAGTTTTGATGTGGAGCCTGGGGATGTAAAGACACAGAGAAGGACACAAGGGAGTTTTGAGCTGGAGCCCAGGAAATAAGCATACAGAGGAGCAGAGCAGCAGAGCCCGGACAGAATCAAGCCCTAGGGAGAGAGAAAGAGCCAGTTGCCTGATAGTCTACAGCTGGCCTTGTGGAGAGAGCAGGGCAGTTGACCCCAGAGAGATACAAGCCCTGGGAAGAGAGGAACCCAGGAAGCCTGAATTCTTGGCAGATGTCGGCAGCCATCTTACTCCAACACATGGCAATAGACTTTGGTGAGGGAAGTAACTTATACTTTATGGCCTGGTAACTGTAAGCTCCTACCCCAAATAAATACCCTTTATAAAAGCCAACAGATTTCTGCTATTTTGCATCAGCACCCCCTTGGCTGACTAATATAGTATCTATCAAAACAACACTTCAGCTGATATTCATATAGGAAAATTATATATAGGACCCCAAAACTCAATAAAACAATTTTAACAATAACAAATAAATGCAGAGAATGCCTTGAGTTACATTATAAACACAATTAGTAAAATACCAGAATCTCATGCCAGTATATCAAATAATGTATGGAATTTCAATGAAAGAAGTATTTGCCACCTATGCTAACGGTAATACAGAAGGCATTAAAGCATCATCCTCAGTATGAAACACTGTCTGTCACATTTCCACAGTGCCTTTCATGATTAACAATCCACCTTTTCCCCCTAGTGTTGTACAATGAGAACCAAAATGTTGAGAAAGAACATTATGGAGAAGAAAGCAAAGCAAAAAGATGAGCAATGACATTAATACCTCCATCTGAAGATATTAATTCTGTTTTACTAATAAATTAAAAGATAATAGGTTATTATTGCAAACAAAGCAGCTATTTGTTAACAACTATACTGTTTGATCAGGGAATAAATTTATGAACATTTTACATTCTAACATTATAATTTATTATTTAATATAGACTTAATTGTACTTTAGTTACATTTTAGGAAATTGGCTAGGTTAACAAGTAAACCATTATAAGCTTTACCATTTAAAATAAATGGAAATAGGCTCCCAATTAATGTTTTTACATGGAACATCTAATTTCTTGAAACAAATTACTAATATTAAGTAGATTCCTATACAATATTGGCCTCAAAACTAACAAAGACAGTATAAGAAAGAAAAACTACAGTCCCATCTCATCCATAAACATAAGTGCAATAATTCTAAACAAAATATTTTTTTGAAATGACTAAGTTTGGTTACTTCTAGAAATGCAAGATTGGTTCAACATTAGGAAATGTTTTAATGCAATCCACCAAATTAAATTATAAGACCATATGTTCATTTCAATAGAGGCAGAAAAATACATTCAATAAAATTCAGCATTCATTCATGATGAAAAATATCAAACTATTAGAAAACTAAAACTAGAAGCATAAAAATACCACACACATCATACACATATGATGAAACTTTAAGAGCATCTCTTTATGAACAAGACAAGAATATCCACTACTATCACCTGTTCATTATTGTGCTAGAGGGAAACAGATGTGGCTCAAGCGATTGGGCTCCGGTCTACCATATAGGAGGTCCAGCCTCCTGGTAAAATGCAAGTTGACCCACATGGCGAGCTGGCCCACACGGAGTGCTGGCCCGTGCGGCAGTGCTGGTCCATGCAAGAGTGCTGGCTTGCACCGAGTGTTGGCCCACGCAGAGAGCTGGTGCAACAAGATGATGCAACAAAAAGAGACACAGAGGAGAGACAGTAAGAGACACAGCAGACCAGGGAGCTGAGGTGGCGCAAGAGATTGAACGCCTCTCTCCCACTCCAGAAGGTCCCAGGATTGGTTCCAGGTGCCGCCAAAGGAGAAGACAAGCAGACACAGAAGAACACACAGAGAGCAGACAGTGAGTGCAAAACAATGGGGAGAAGGGGGGAGATAAATAAACAAATCTTTAAAAAAAGAAAAAATATTGTATGAGAGATCCTACCCTGGGCATTTAAACACATATACACACAGACAAATAAAAGGTATTAAGAAATGGAAGGAAGAATAAAATTGTCATAATTTGCAGACAATATAATTGTTTATGAAGAAAACCCAAAAGATCCTACAAATTTTCTAAAATTTTCAAAATATTGAATCATTTAAAATCAATATTTAAAACCAATTGCATTTTTATATACTAAGCATAAATGGTTAGAAAATCTATTTTTAAAAAGTAACACTTAATAACAATAGAAATATATATAAGGGGAAGCGGGTGTGGCTCAATCGATAGAGCCCCTGTTTGCCATGCGGGAGGCCCCGGGTTCGCTTCCCGGGGCCTCCTTGTGAGAGCAGCCCTGCCCGCGTGGCGCGGTGGGCTGATGCAGCAGGACCTCACAGCAAGGGGGATATAAGCAGACACGGAAGAAACACACAGCAAATGGACACAGTAAAACACAAGCAGCAAGGGGGGGGATAAATAAATAAATAAATAAATCTTAAAAAAAAAAAAAGAAATATATATAGGGTCTAGGAATGAAACCTCACAAAAGTAGTGCAAGGTCTTTATGCAAAAAAATTATAAAACTTTGAAAGATATTGAAAAGTAAATAAATAGGGGCATGTCATTTTCATACAGATGAAAATTCTTCCTTAATTGATCATGCAATTCCAATAAAAATCCCAACAGTGTTTTTCAGTGAACTTTGCAAGCTAATTCTAAAACTCATATGCAAGCGAAAAGGAACAGTATTAGCCAAAACTCTCCTTAAAGAGATCAAGGTGTCTTGGTGGGTGTGATGGGTTGTTTGGTGAAACAAGCACTGGCCTAATTGTTACTATGGGGACATTTTATGGAATTAAATCATCAGTAAGTTGACTGCATCTATGGCTGATTACATCTGTAATCAACTTAGGAGATTGCCTTCAGCCATAAGAGAGAGCTCATCCATTCAGGTGAAGGCCTCAAAAGGAGAAGTGATTATTTCAGCAATCAGAAGAGAGAATTTCTGTCTGTACTTCATCCAGTCAGCTTCACCTGGGGAATTCATCAAGTACCTTCATTGGAGTTCCTGGCTTGCAGCCTGCCCTATAGAATTTGGACTTGTGCACACTCTCAGTTGTGTGAGACAATTTTATAAAATCTCATAATATTTACAGATATCTCCTGTCAGTTCTGTTTCCCTAGAGAACCCTGACTAATACTATTTGGTACTGGGAATGGTTCTTGAGAAATAGAATTTAAAAATGGGATTTCTGAATTGGTACTGAGGTTTTTGTATTTTGCTCTATACTCTTAGATTCAAAGGCACTGATGACTCTGTTTCCAATTAAAATGCCAGTGACAGTCCACAGCTAGAGTTGGCAATAGAGATATGCAAAATATCACCATTGAATACAGCTACTTACATGTTTATAAGAGGCAAGGCTCTGGGTGAAAGTGTTTTTGATACCTTAAAAGAGTTTTGTGGCATTAAAAGTATAATGATGTTGGCTGTTTTTTGCTAAATATGCTGGCTACAGTTATAAAAGAAAGGGATGAACTGAAGACTTGAAATTTGCAAATTAATTGAAGCACCACATGAAGGATGTGTAACTTTCTATGTGTGCCCTGAAAGAAAATCTTATTTCTTGTAGCCACAGACTTGAGATTTCTGAAAACTAGATCAAGAGCCTTATTGTTTGAGTGGCAGAATTACAGTAGAAACTGAATTCTCAACCTTGCAGGGTGTCTGCTGTTAAAGCGAGGGCATTCATTGGAACAGAATGGGATCGTGAAAATTGGAATGGGGGTATATGGATTAATAATGATGGCAATGGGGACATTGAAACCCTAGATTCTGCTGAGTCTTTGCCAGATAAACCTGTAATAGTCTGTCCTGAGGAAACAGCCTCCCAATCCCTCCAGCCTGCCCTGAGGGAACAGCTTCTGACCTCTAATCTACCCTAAGGAGTCTGCCATCCAACCTCCACCTGAAGATATTAATCGTGTTTCACCAGATGAAACTGCAATGGAATGCCCAGAGGTAAGTGGCTTGCAAGATACTTCCAATCCTTCTTATTACCCACCCACACCACCCCTCTTTCCTTCCAAACCTATAACTAGACTGAAGTTCCAACAAGCCCCAAAAGGTGAGGTACAAAGTATGACCCACAAGGAGGTATGCTATATTCCAAAAGAACTGCATGAGTTTTCCAGTTTATATAGACAGAAATCAGGGGAATTTGTGTGGGAATGAATATTAAGGATGTGGGATAATGGTAGAAGAAATATAAAGTTGGATCAGGCTAAATTTATTGATATGGACCCACTAAGTAGAGTTTCTGGATTCAGTGTTATAGGTCGAGGGGTTAGAAAGGACTCTAACAGTTTGTTCAGGTGGCTGGCTGAAAGATGGACCAAAAGATGGCTGGAATTACCTGAAGTCAAAATGCCAGAACTGCCCTGATATACTATAGATGAGGAATCCAAAGGCTTAGAGAGATCGAAATGCTAGCGTGTATCTATCAAGTAAGACCTGCTCATCCATCCCAGGAATATCCAGAGGACACACCTTTCACCATACTGTGAGGAATAAATTTGTGAGAGTAACTCCATCTTCCCTGAAGAGCTCCGTGGTTGCTCTTCTCTGTAAGTCAAATATTACCAGGGGAACTGCTGTCACTGAACTGATTCCTTAAATACAATAGAGAAGTCAAATGGCAGTACTTAATCACCAAAGACAAGGTGGATGTGGCTACCACAATGAACAGCAGACTCAAAGCTGCAATAAAAATAGTTTGAGTTGGGAGGAGGGAGCAGATGTGACTCAAGCGGTTGAGTGCCTGCTTCCCACATGGGAGGTCCTGGTGCTGCCTGAAAAAATAAAAACAAACAACAAGCAAAACAAACAGAAAAACCAACTCAGGGAAGTCGATGTGGCTCAGTGGTTGAGTGCCAGCTTCCCACATATGAGGTCCCGGGTTCAATTCCCAGCCTCCAGCACCTAAAAAAAAAAAAAAAAAAAAAAA
>JAQZBX010007682.1:0-26935 GCA_029593785.1 Cabassous unicinctus | reverse complement strand
AGACAGTTTACAGACCCAGAGCCTTTTGAATGAGGGTAAGGCTGGGTCCCCTTGGGGAAGGACACTGTTACACTGCCAAAAATTTATACTGTTAACCTTCATCCCAGCCTTCTCCAAAGAAACCTATGACATTTTTACCAGGGTAACTGTGCATTGGGGAAAAGGAAATGATCAGACATTTGGGGGATTATTAGACACTGGCTCAGAAGTGACATAAATTCCAGGAGACCCAAAACATCACTGTGGTCCACCAGTCTGCAGGGGCTTATGGAGGTCAGGTGATCAATGAAGTTTTAGCTCAGGTCCATCTCACAGTGGGTCCAGTAGGTCCCTGGACCCCTTCTGTGGTTATTTCCCCAGTTCTGGAATGAATAATTGGAACAGACATACTCAGCAAGTCTGGCTTGGGTCTCAACAGGCTAAAATCCAGTAATAGGATTAAGACCCATCCTCATTAAGGTGGGTCACACCTTAACTGAAGTAGCCTCATTAAAAGGTCCTACTTAAAATGGGTTGACAACCACAAGAATGGATTAAATTTATGAACATGTTTTTCTGGGGTACATACAGTTCCAAACCATCACACCAAGGTTTGGACTAATTCTATATAAAGCCTGTACATCCCTGCCTAGTGTCCCAGCCCCAGCAAATCTAGCCAAGTAAGGGAGGAGGGAAACTGGTAGAAAATATCCCCTCTTTTTTCCTTATGTCCTTTCTGCTTACTTTATTTACTTATTGAGTTTTTCTTTACAGGATGTGTGAGGTTGAGGCAAACAGGAAGACAAAGAATTTAAAACGAATTTTCTGACACCAACCTTAATTCAATAATTTAAATAAATACCTCCCTTCTACCTACCTTTGAACTGTTCAGAATTTAGAAAAGAGATATAGAGGGGAGAAAAGAAAAGAGAAAGGTGGGAGCAAAAATGTAAAGTCATTTAAAAAAAAAAAAAGCAGAATATTCCCCCCTTCCTTAACTCAATCCAAAAAAGGTTCTATACCTAGTGTGGGGGTGGGGGCATAAATGAGAGGAAGAGCCAAGCTTAATTGAGCTATTTATTGGAAATCACAATGTATCATATACAGTGCTACATGGTTTCACAAACATTTCTTAATTCTTCAAACCAACCTAAGTGGTACATGGGTATTGTTATTACCCTGAAAATGAGGAAACTTGGATTCAGAGAGGTAGTCACTTACCTAAGGCAACAAGTGTCTGTAGTCAGTTGAATTATATTCCCCAAAAGACACATATTTTTGGTCTTACCCTGCATTCCTGTGGATGTGAGCCCATTAAAAATGTGACCACCTGAAGATATTGTTTTAGTAAGGGTGTGGTCCCAATGAATGAGCGTGGGCCTTAATATGATTACTGGAGTCCTTTATAAATAGAAGAAATTCAGACAGAGAGAGAGAAAAGCCAAGTCAAAGGAAAGCGATAGAGAAAGGAGAGGATATCATCACGTGACAGGAAAGCCAAGGAATCTAAGGATTGCCAGCCAGTCAGAACGCTACCAATCCTAGGAGGAAGCAAATCTTTTAGCCTCTGAAATGACAAGCCAATAAATTCATGTTGTTTAAGCCAACCCATTGTTTGGTATTTGTCACAGCAGCCTGGGAAACTAAGACAGTGTCAAAGCTAGATGTAAACTTAGGTCTGGTGGCTGCCCCAGTCCAAGGAAATTTCCTCTTCCTGGCTTTCCCCAACAAGAAGGTAAGATTGAGGCTTGTTATAACCCCAACATCATCCTTCAATGTCTTTAAATGACACTCGTTAACATGGCCCTCCTTCCTCAAACTTTCTCCTCCAACATTACAGTGGTTTCCCAATGCAGATCTAGAGTTTTTTTATCCCCTTGTGATCACTACAAATTTCCTTCTTCTGTATGGTCATTTTCTCTAAGTTGATGTTGTTATCATTCAGGCTGGATCTTTGTATGATGACCACTGAATGCTAGGCCATGGCTGTATTTTCTTTTCTTTTTCTTTTCTTTCTTTCTGTTTTTTTGGTTTAGTTTGGGGTTTTTTTTGTTTTTGTTTTTGTTTTGTGGGGTTTTTGTTTGCTTGTTGCAGTAAGCTTCGAAGAAAGGTAGAAAAGTAGAAAGGTGCTGGGACTGTGATGTCTGAAGTGGTCTCTACCAGGACTTATAGGTACTGGGAGAACCCACAGATAACATACAGGCAACCTCACTACAGTCCCTATCCCTAAAAGAGGTTATGAATACCAAGAACAGAGATTTACAAAAAGCCAATTAACAACCTCTCTGCTTTATTTCTGTAGTGACAATTAATCGATTCAAAAATTTCAATGAAAATCCCAACTCTACCACAGCAACAAGGCCTTATATGATTGGCTCCTATTTTTTTTCACTGCATCTTAACTGGAGTTGTGACTCTGCACTCCTCCCCTTTCATCCACACTGCCAAGGCCTGCTGGTCCTGGGTCTTGCATAAACAAGCCCTCATACTCTCAAAGGTCACCTCCACATAGTCCTTTCCTACCACCCAGTACCCAGAACTTTCTGTCACTGTCCGAGCCCCATGTGGTTACTGAGCACTAGAAATGTGGCTAGTCTGAACTGAGATGTAAGTGTAAAATACACAGAGTTTTGAAGACTTAGTAGGAATAAAATAACACAAAATATCTAATTAATACTATTATACTGATGATGATGAACTATTTAGCAAATATTGGGTTAAATAAAATATATTATTAAAATTAATTTAACCGGAGACAACTAGAAAGATGGTGGCAGAGTAAAGAGCCCCTAGAATCAGCTCCTGCTAGGGGGCAGTTGGTGATCACCCAGAGCTATATAGAGCATTTGTTTGGGGGCTCCAGAAAACCAGAGGTGCATCCTACAACATCCTTGAAAGAATGGAAGGAGGAGACTGCCCATCTGCAAGAAGATTCATAAGTAGAGCCCTCCACGCCACCGAGGCTGGTGCCCATCCTCCCCTGGAGGCACAAGCCACCTCGGGAGCTGTTCCACGGCTGGAATTGAAAGCTCCACTTCCCAAAATGGGGGAGGAAGAGACGGTTGGGCACCAACTTCAGCTACTGATTAATAAATTCGGTGGGCTAAAGTTAATCCTAAGACCAGCTAAAGTTTGAACCTGTCCAAGTCAGAAAGAGGCTCGGGGCTGCCATCTTAATTCTGCGCCTGACATGAGGGGAAGCAGGGCTGACTGAAAATCACAGTGCTGGTAGGGACCGGCTTTTTTCCATCTATATCAGATTGCCGCTCTAGCCTAAGCCCCAGGCCCACCTCGGGCAGGGAGGAAGCTGGGGGATGCTGCGCCAGCCTCTCCAGGAAATTACAGACCACACTGTGGAGGCCGATGATCATCCTCCTTTGGCAGCGTAAGCCACCCCAGGAGCTATTCTGTGGCATGAATTGGAAGCTCCATTTCCCAAAAACAGGGGAGGAAGAGACCGTTGTTCACCGATTTCAGCTACTGATTAGTAAATTCGGCTGGCTAAAGTATAACCCTAAGAACAGCTAAAGTTGAGCCTTTCCAAGTCAGTAGGAGGCCAGTAGCCACCATTTTGACTCCACACCCAGCATGAGGGGAAGCCAGGCTGACTGAAAATCAAGGTATTTGTCATAGCAGCCTGGGAAACTAAGACAGTGTCAAAGCTAGATGTAAACTTAGGTCTGCTGGCTGCCCCAGTCCAAGGACTGGGGTAGAGACTGGTTTCTTTCACCGAGATTGGCCTGCAGCCCTAGTCTAGGCTTCAGCCCCACCTCTAGCAGGGAGGAAGCTGACAGGCCCTGCAACAGCCTATCCAGATAACTGCAGGTACATTTAGCTGGCACAGACTGAATAATTGGAAATCTACCGGGGCAACTGTGGTCATCTTGGACCTGCACTGTATAGATTGCTGCCCACATGTGCAGCTTCATCCCTGCCCCAGGCAGGGGAGAAAAGGGCCTGAAGCTTCATCAGCTTCATCAGTCTCTCTGGGCAACTACAGTCTAGGCCTGTATGAGTTGGATTATTCCACACAGCCATGGCTCTGTCCCTAACCCTGACAAAGGAGAAACTTGGGAAAAGCTTCATTGGTCCTTGGGAGCAATGAGGGTAGCTTGAGCCTCCACAGCTTATAGTACCAACTACATCCTTGGCTCCTACTACACAATCAGCAAGGGAGAAAGGGCAGGAAGCCCTAAACTAAAGAGAAAAACTGCACCCAGAATAAATACTCTAGAAAGCCAGATGCCAAGACACCAACAAAAAATTACAATCCACACCAAGAAACAGGAAGATATGGCCCACTTAAAGGAACAAGATAAGCCTCCAGATGACGTAAAGGAGTTGAGACAACTAATCATAGATGTTTAAACAAATCTCCTTAATAAATTCAATGAGATGGCTAAAGAAATTAAGGATATTAAGAAGACATTGGAAGAACACAAAGAGGAATTTGAAAGCATTCATAGGAAAATAGCAGATCTTATGGGAATGAAAGGTGCAATAAATGAAATTAAAAATACATGGAATCATATAATAGATTTGAGGAGGCAGAAGAAAGGATTGGTGAGCTTGAAGAAATGGCCTCTGAAAGCGAACATATAAAAGAACATATGAAGAAAAAATTGAAAAAACTTGAACAAGGTATCAGGAAACTAAAGGACAGCAAGAGACATGCAAACATACATGTCATGGGTGTCCCAGAAGGAGACGAGAAGGGAAAAGGGACAGAAGGAATATTTGAAGAAAAAAATGGTAGAAAATTTTCCAACTCTATTGAAGGACATAGATATCCATGTCCAAGAAGCACGATGTACTCCCACCAGAAAAAATCTGAATAGACCAACTCTAAGACACATACTAATCAGAATGTCAAGTGCCAAAGACAAAGAGAGAATTCTGAGAGCAGCAAGAGAAAAGCAATGCATAACATATAAGGGATACCCAATAAAATTAAGTGCTGATTTCTCACCAGAAACCATGGAGGCAAGAAGACAGTGGTATGATATATTTAAGAAACCCCAAGAGAAAAACTTCCAGCCAAGAATCTTATATCCAGCAAGATTGTCTTTCAAAAATGAGGGCGAGTTTAGAATATTCACAGATAAACAGAAACTGAGAGTGTTTGTAACCAAGAGACCTGCTTTGCAGGAAATACTAAAGGGTGTGCTACAGCCTGAAAAGAAAAGACAGGAGAGAGAGGCTTGGAAGAGAATCTAGAAATGAAGATTATATCAATAAAAGTAACTAAAATTGTCAAAAGAGTGGTGAAAATAAAATATGACAGATAAAACCCAAATATTCAGTAATAAACTTAACCAATGATGTAAAGCACTCGTATTCAGAAAACTACAGCTCATTGTTAAAAGAAATTTTAAAAAAGACTTCAATAATTGGAAGAACATTCCATGCTCATGGATTGAAAGACTGATTATCATTAATATGTCAATTCTACTCAAATTGATATACCAATTCAATGAAATCCCAATAAAAAATTCCACCAGCATTTTTTAAATAAATGGAAAACATGATTATCAAATTTATTTGGAAGGGTAAGGGCTCCTGAATAGTCAGAAACATCTTGAAAAGGAAAAGCAAAATTGGAAGACTCTCATTTCTGGACTTTAAGTCATATTACCTAGGTACAGTGGTAAAAACAGCGTGGTACTGGCATAAAGACAGACACATAGACCAATGGAACCAAATTGATGGTTAAAAAACAGACCCTCACATCTACGGTCAAGTGATTTTTGACTAGCCTGTCAAACCCACCCAGCTTGGGCAGAACAGTCCATTCAACAAATGGTGCTGAGAAAATTGGATATCCATAGCAAAAGAAGCAAAGAAGACCCCTATATCACACCCTATACAAAAATTAACTCAAAATGAATCATAAAACTTAAATATAAAAGCAAGAACCATGAAGCTTCTAGAAGAAAATGTAGGAAAATATCTTCAAGACCTGGTGGTAGGTGGTGGATTCTTAAAGGAGATAAGAGGAGGATTGAGATGGACTACTGATATTTAATGTATGTAGAAGTTTTAATTAGCTTTACTGTAAAAGTGTGGAAATGTACAGAGTTGATGGTAACACATTATATTGAGCAACAGCTGGTTTATAAATGGGGATGTAGCTGAAAATGGTAGTCTAGGGATGTAAATGCCAATTGACAGAAAGCTAGATAATAATCTAGGGGCTGAATAGCACAGTAAACCCAGAGGTGGATGAGAATAGTGGTTGATGGCACAGATGCAAGAGTGTCTTTTGTGAGCTAGAGCAGATGTACATCAGTATTGCAGGGTGGTGGGAATGTGGAGAAGCATGGGAAAAATACAACTGGAGTGACCTATGGAGTGTGGTTAACAGTTATAATGTAATATTCTTGCATCTATGCCAAAGATGTACTGTGTTGATGATGGGGGAGTATAGAAAATGTGTGCCAAATGTATGCTGTGGAACTGGTAATAATCGGATGAGATTATCTCATAATCTGTAACAAATGTTCCACCATGGTGTGGTGTGTTGATAGAGGGGTGTTGTTTGGGAATTCTGCACATGTGCATGATTGTTTTGTAAGTTTGCAACTTCTGTCATAGAAATATATTTAAAAGGTAATAATAGGGTGGGTTGGGGGATTAGTAGTAAGATTTTGACAATATTCTTTCATAATTTGTAACAAATGTCTCACAACAATGCAAGGTGTTGGTGGAGGGCTGATGTATGGGATCCCTGTATGATGTTATGAATGTTTGCTTTGTAAGTTCACAACTTTTACTATACACTTATTGTTTATGTATGTTCATGCATGAGTGATGTATTTCAATAAATTTAAAAAAATTTATTTAACGGGTTCTTTCCACTTTTTATAATGTGGCAACTTGAAAATGTAAAGTTACAGTTGCTGCTCACATTATTTTTCTACTGGACAGCACTGTTCTATCACATTATCCTCATTTGTTTCCTTCTTGGCACTTATCACTGTCTGAAATGACAATTTTCATGTTTACCTGTTAAGTGTTTTTCTCTCCCAAGTAGAATGTAAGACAGGAACCTTGCGTGTCTCCTTCACACCTGATTTCCAGGGATCCAGAACAGAGCCTGAAGCGCAGTAAGTGCTCAGTAAGCATTTTTTAAATGAACAACCCAACTTTTCTTCAGCTGGAGTAGGTGAGCTCTGCTTCCACAACACGGTGTCCGAAGCCTTTTGGGTGACGCCTCAGCACTGACCATATGCACTTGACCTTGGGTGTTAGGGTCTATGGACATCCACACTCGATAAAAATCCTTATTCGCCGAAAGAGGAATTTGAGGCAGCAAACCCGGTTTTCTCAGTCTTCTTCCCGCCGTTCACTGGTCACTTCTCCCTCCGACCACACGGCGGCGTCTCGTGAGGAGCGCAGGGGCCGATGGTACAGTCCGTTCTCCCCGCGCCTGTCGGACAGTGGATCCTTCCAGCCGTAGAAAAGGAGTGTGGGAAAGAGCCATAGCCTTTCCTGCCAGCTGCGCTCTGAAAGTGTCTGCTGTTGGAGGTTGGAGAATGGCGACCTGCTTGCGGCGTGCGGCCGCGTGGCCCACGATGGGTGCACGAGACAGGGGCGCGCGGCCTTCCTGAGCCTGGCAAGGCGCCGGCGGCGGCCGGGCTAGGACCCGAGATCCTGGGGCCTGAGGGCGAGGAGGGCTGCGGCCTGGCCTTGGCTCGGTACGATCTCCTTGTGACCCAGGAGGGCCCGAGATGGCCTCCAGTCTGCGTTTTCTTACCAGGAAAATGGGGAAATTCGTCTAATGACTTAAGTGTATTGATGATCCTTTATGTCAGAGTTCTTAGGGTAAGCGGGGATTTTTTTTTTTTTTTTCGTGAGCAAGTAAGGGCTCACCGCATGCCTTTATCCCAGTGTAAAATCAGTCAATGTAGGGGTACAATGCGCTGTTTAAAGTTTAGAACATTTACGACTGTTTCTACCATAGGTGAGGAACTTGGTGGAAATTGAGTATCACCAACTTTACAGGTGAGTTTTCTATTTGGTACAAAAAATCAGTATGAGTAGCTTCCAAGCTTTTAAAAAAATTTTTAGACCATTACCGCTGTATCAAAACAGTTTGCACTTCGGTTTTTAATACCAAGTCGAAATTTGAATGAGAAAATCTGGAGCTGGGATTAATCAGAACTATTACTCTCAACAGGGTTAATTTCGGGTCAGCGTCTTTGCACCATAGATAAACGGTCGTTAGGCACTATTCATGCAGGCCTTTGTGTTGCCCATTCACTTTTGGAAACTAGTGAATGTGGTGTCAAAAAAGGCGTAAATTAAACTCTCATGCAGCCTATTCCTGCCCTTGAATTTATTGTGTTTGGTGTAGGAGCTGCATAGGTAACAGTTTGTTTTTATATTTTATTTGTTTACACATGCAATCTTTGTTCTGCCAAACTCAGTATTGTATCTCTTCTTTAGAAGGATGGATACTTGAAGCATAGGCTGCTGTTACCTTAACATTTGGGGAGCATAGAGGTGACTTAAGGTACTGTAACTTACTGTTGACATTCTATCATAAAGCAGTTATTTGTAATATGAGTTAGCACTTTCTAGATAAGCGGCACCACCTCACTGGGTATTCGTTTAAATAAAAGTATTAATGGCTCATACAATACTGTATCTAAAGTCCTCAAGGTATCGTTAACGCGAAATGGAACGGTATCAAGAGCTTTTATGAACCAAAGCAAAATTTGGCTTTGCTGATTTTTCTGGGTAACCAAGAGAAATCTATGAAAGAGCTTGCCAGATTTCAAGGAATATTATATGTTGGCATTCAAGAGTAAAATCCAAAAATGCATAACTTAATGCAGTACAGTTATTACAAAGTTCTTAGTGAGATATGCTATGGGTAAATATTTGACTGCTAAATTTAGTGCTTTTATTTTTTCTTTTAGGATGCCCCTGGTGACGATTTTGAAAATATGATCTGCGAAGGAGTTTCTTGGATAATAATAAAGTGGATGTCTAAAAGAGGGGATATGAATAAATATTTTAATTTACTTCGTAGAGGTTTCTGTTTTAACTGATTGCCTGCCAGAAAACAGCATTAGTCTGTTGAAACATCAAAAAGGGTTTGTTTCCCTCTTCAGAGCAACGAACATTCCAGAAGTGAAAATATTTCAAAGTATGTTGCCAAATATAAGATGCATTTTACTAGATTATTCTGCCATGCTGTTAGAAATTAAGGCTTAGCATACTGTAAAAAAAAGAATGACGAGAAGTAATGCTAGTCAGTTTCAAAGTTATGTTAAATCTCCAGTTAAAGTTACGTTGTGCCATCATGGTCATTAATAGTCCTATAAAATACAGGCTTGTGCTAAGCCTAAAGTGTTTTCTTCCAGTGGTTTGTACATGATAAAAAGAACTAGACTGCCTGATTTCCAGGTCATTGATGTGCTTTACAATGTCACAACAATTTTTGAAAATTAGATATACACTTTTAAGGTTGGCATATTCCTTGCCTTCATTTTATTGCAGGAAATAATCTTGTGTTCCATCACTCACAATTTACTGAAAGCACTAGATACTGAGATAAAATGTCAGCAAAACAGTTGAATGGGGAAAATGTCATCACATGTCTCACAAGGCCTTCGTGAGAAAAGGGCCATGATAAGTATTTGACCAACTCATGAAAACCTGAGAAACCAGAGATGAGATTTATAAGGAAAGTTTTATCTTCCAGGCAGAGTTGGGGAAGAGACATGTGCATAGGCCTTGGGCTTGATAACTTCTGACCGTAATTGTGACTACTGTCCCTCTTACATGCCCTGGATTAGGCGATAATTAGTGTATACTGAGGGTTGATAATGGTATAGTTGTGAAATAACCCTGAAGAGGAGGTAGGTGGAGGCCACACAGACCACTTAAGGCTTGGACTTTGACAGAAATGAAAATCAATATAGGAAAAAGATTTAGGGTGTGTGTGTGTGTAATCACGTGTAATTACGAAGGAACTGGAGGATGAAAAGAGGTGGCCCAATTAGGCTGTTGTAGTTATCTAGGCAAGAGATAACTGGCTTGGGGAAGAGTCCTTAATGACTTAAATGTCTGGTTTGCACTAGCATGTTGGTCCAGCTGGTCTTACTTGCCTTTGAGAAATCCACAGGGTCTAGTCTAAGCTAAAAAAGTAAACCTTAAGGCCATGGGTGTAAATGTGTGGGCCTGAGGTTTGGGAAACTAATGAATGGTGAGGTAGAATAAGATGAGGTGCAAAGGATGCTGAAGAAGGGAGAAACAAATTGGGAAATGTTAAGTGAAGCAAGAGAAGAGAGTTTGAAGAAGGCCTAAAAATTGAGATTTAGTGACAAGGTTACTACAGCATGGACTGCTTAGTGAAATGGGAAGAATCTAAGGGGATTAGGATGAGTTTAGGGATGACTGAACAGTGGAGAAGGATTTGAAGTTGTAAACATGAATTTACTTTGTTAGGTAGTAATCTTAAACCAAGTTTAAAAATGTGGCAAGGAGCTAGCTGAGAGGAAAAGGTTGAGAGCAGAGATAAGGATCCCGAAAAGGATGAAGGGATAACTGGAAGGTAAAAGATGTCCTGCCAGAGTATTTCTATTTGCCCTGGAAAGTAGATGGCAAGGTCATCTGCAGAAAGAAAAAGTCTGAAATTGTCATTAATGAGAAGTGGCCATTTAGATGGCTAGGCAGAGTAGAGGGGCCATGTGAAGTTTATCGTCATGAATATAATGCAGAGTCAGCTGAAATGCACACCCTTTTTTCCCCGTGAAAACACAAAGGCATTTTGTAAATTAAAAAGCGATAAAAAAAGCTTTGCATCATTTGTAAATAACCGGTGGAATTTAATGCCACAAAATATAGTTTTATAAAGAACTTAATATTTATATGAATAAAAACATCCAGTCTGAAACAGGTCTCAGTTCTCATACACGTGGGCAAAGCTAAGAACCACCTGGAGTTGGGAAGAATTTTTCCACCCACTTGGTGTTTCACAGCTAGCCAGCTGCAGTGCAGGGTTCCAAAACTGAACATAGCATCTTCTCTTGGTTGCAACGGAAACAAGATACTGGACTTGAATCATTATCCTGTTCCAGTGTGGGAGGGGCATAAAGTGAATGAATTTTTACAAGACTACTAACCTTCCAGTTAACAAAATAAAAAGGCCCTTCAGCACAAGTATGCTGTAGTTTTGAACCTTTAGAAGAAACAAAAGACTCAGTTTTCTTGTGCTGAGATACACTTTCCCAGGTCCAGAATATTTGAAGAATTACATAATTCACAGTTTCAAAGTGGCACGCACACCCTTCCCTCCCCCATCCCAAACCCCTTCTTCACTGGGATCAAGTCTCTATCTTGAGGCGTGAAGCTTGGATAGTTTTTATTGTTTTTGCTGAGTGTTTTCCGGCCAGATTGCTTGTAGATGTCTGAGATTTTTCTTCAATCAGGCTATCTTTAGACCCATCTCTTCTCTAAAAGAAAATAAATTTGAAAAATATCAAAAGATTCAGAAAAGGGAAACTGACAAATTGAGTACTTTTTATTCATACATCAGAGACTACTAAACTTACATTTAAGGCATCAAACTATGAAATTATTCAAGGTTAATGCCAAAAGCTTTTCAATATTCCCTTTTTGCTGTTTATTTAATAAACAGCAAAGTTTAATATTAAAATAATTACATGCATAATGAGTGTTTTATTCCTGAAAACTACACATAGATCTCAATCCATTCACCGAAATAAATGTAATATTTCTTTTGTAGTTATTCCTAAACCATGCTCTAAGTCCTTCCATTTCTCTAAGAGATGGAGGGAATGGGGAGTTTGAGGTAATTTAAACTCTTTCCTGATTATATTTTCAGTAGTCACTGAATGAAAACCCCGCAGCACAATGTCCTGGGGACTCCCATGACTTGGGGCTAGGAATAAATCAGCCAAAGAGCAGAGGGTCTCCAACACTTGGAATACGAGTGTCCCTTAATGAAGAAACAGAAGCCTGGTCCAAAGTCTATATCCAGTGCTGGATATGAGTTACTGTATCTACCACAATCACAAGTGGAGACCCTGAGAATGACCTTGTTCACAGACTGAGTTTTTTATTGGGGCCTCACAACTCCTTCTGCTTAACATTCCTGCTCCTACTTCCTAGGGATGGCCCGATTCGTCAGGTCAACCTAATGAGCATAACCCCTTCGTAAAAAGTATGTCCCCAAACAAAATGAGCCACACTGTCCAAAATTCTATAGGGATTCAATTGGTCTAAAACGAAATCACCCTTTAGGAGACAATTGGCTTCCATTTGTTCCCATGACTGACTTAATTTACTGACATTTAAAGAGGGACTGGTGGAATAGCAGTTCTGCTCCACATAGGGAGCATGAATATTGAAGCATGACACATCTGTTTGGGTTGGAAGATTTCTAGGACACAAGTGTGAGAATCAGGACAGGAGATTAAAAGTTAATGCATCAAAAGAATCACCAGAAAAGGAGCTGGGAGGTCACCTACCACAAACAGCCTTTTTGTACATTTGTTTGGGTATCAAACCTATCCCACCACAGACAAGGAAATAAGTAAATCTACTCAAGTCCCTAATCCATTCTACTTTTAAAAGCCTTCTGCAGGAAATGGTGAAGTGAGGTGTGGGGGAAACACACCATTGCCAGAACCCTGGCACCATGGTGAAAGTAGAAATTCATCTTCCCCACTTCCACTTCTCACTATGGTCCCTTCTAACATGGCAGCCAGGTCAGTGGCTTCCTTTTGACACTTAGAATCAAATTCAATCTCTTCCTATGACCTACAAGGCCCTGTGTTACCTGCCACTCTTCCCCCGCACTCACCATGCTCTGGCCACACTGGTCTCTCAGTTCCTCAAATGCATCCAGGCCCTTCCAGCCTTAGCATCTTTTCCCATGCTCTTCCCTCTGCTTGGATCAGCCTTCTACCCACTCTTACATGGGTGACTCGTCCCCTGCTAGGTCTCAGCTTTAGACTTCACCTTTTGAGATTGACCTTCTCTGACCTCCCCCCATCTAAAGTTGAGGTTGCCCTTTTGATTCTCTAATGCAGCCCTCTATTTTCTTCTTAATACTTAACCTTAATTTGTAATTATTTTGCCTGTTTTATGTATTATATATGTAGACAAGGGTTTAAGAGTTTTTTTTGTAAAGGGCCCGATTATGGATCACATCCTACTCTTTCACATATTCTTGTTTTTGTGTTTTAAACAACCGTTTAAAATGTAAACAGGATTCTTAGCTCCTGGTCCATAAAAAAAAAACAGACAATCAGGGGGGAGGAGCAAGATGGCAGCAAAGAAAGGAGCTCCAAGAATCAGCTCATCCTACAGGGCAGTTAGTAATCACTCAGAGCTATCTAAATTACCTGTTTGGGGGGCCCAGGAGGCCAGAAGAGCATCCTGCAACATCCTTGGAAAAAATGGAAGAAGGGACTGCCCATCTGCAGTGAAGATTCATGAGTAGAGCACTCTACATTTTGGAGGCTGGTGGCCATCCTTCTGCTGGTGGCACAAGATGCCTCAGGAGCTATTTCCTGCCTGGAGTTGGAAGCTACATTTCCCAAAAACAGGGAAGGAAAAGGGGTCGGGCACCAACTTCAGCTACTGATTAGTAAATTTGGCTGGCTAAAGTCCAATCCTAAGAACAGCTAAAGTTTAAACCTGTCCAAGTCAGAAAGAAGCTTAGGAGCCTCCATTTAAACTCCACCCCAGCCAACAGTGAAGGATGCAACTGCAGGCACTTTTGTCCTTCATGGACTAGAATGTGGACACATCTCTGGTACCCTCCCCACTGCTGAGAGGGCAGGAGGAGGGACAATGCTCTCTCATCCTCTCCCGGCAACAGTTGCTTTCGGCCTGCACAGACTAGATTGTTGAGCACACCTGTGACTCCATCCCCACCCCTTGCAGAGCAGGAGCAGAGTGAGTGCTTCCTCAGTCTATCTGGGCAATTACAGTCAGTTTTGACCATGGATTAGTTTACTGTCCACACCTGTATTTCCATCCCAGGCCCACCCAGGCAGGGGAAGAAGCGGCATGGACTTCACTAGTCTCTCCAGGCAGCTACAGATGGTGGCCTGCACGGCTTGGATTACTGCATATGGTTGGGGCTCTCTCCCTACCCGAGAGAAATGTGGGAGGAGTTTCATCGGTTCCTGGGGCAACATGGGCAGCTTTAGCCTCCATGGCTCACAGTACCAACTGCATCTTTGGCTCTTATTCCATAACCATCAAGGGAGGAAAGGCAAGAAACAGATGAAAAAAGAGCCGAAAAATTCAGATTGGCTAAACATGAGCCACTATAAAGTTCCAAATTAAGTTGATACAAGTATCAAAGAGGGCTGTAGCACAAAGTCAATCAAATAGAAAGCCCTAGACTAAAGAGAGAGAGCCCAGAATAAATACATCAAGTAAATCAGATGCTGAAACACCAACAAAAAATTACAACTTATACCAAGAAACAGGAAAATACAGCCTAGTCAAAGGAACAAAGTCAGTCTCCAGATAACATAAAGGAATTGACACAACTAATCACAGATGTTCAAACAAATCTTAATAAATTCAAAGAGATGGCTAAAGAAATTAAAGCTATTAAGAAGACGCTGGGTGAGCACAAAGAAGAATTTTAAAGCATACATAGAAAAAATATTTTATGGGAAATGAAAGGCACAATAAATGAAATTAAAAATACACTGGAGGTATATAACAGCAGATTTGAAGAGGCAGAAGAAAGGATCAGTGAGTTTGAAGACAGGGCCTCCAAAAGTGAACATACAAAAGACCAGATAAAGAAAAGAATGAAAAAAATAGAACAGGGTCTCAGGGAACTAAATGACAGCAAGAGACGTACAAAAATATGTGTCATGGGTGTCCCAGAAGGATAAAAGAAGGGAAAGGGGGCAGAAGGAATATTTGAGGAAATAATGGTAGAAAATTTCCCTACCCTATTGAAGGACATAGATATCCCTGTCCAAGAAGTACTTCCATCCCAATAAACCTATCCCGAGACATATACTAACCAGAATATCAAATGCCAAAGAAAAAGAGAATTCTGAGAGTAGCAAAAGAATGGCTATTCATCACATACAAGGGATGGCCAATAAGATTAAATGCTGATTTCTCATCAGAAAACATGGAGGCAAAAAGGCAGTGGTATGATATATTTAAGATACTGAAAGAGAAAAACTGCCAGCCAAGAATTTTATATCCAGCAAGACTGTCTTTCAAAAATTAGTAAGAGTTTACAATATTTACAGATAAACAGAAACCGAGAGAGTTTGCAACCAAGAGACTGGCTTTGCAGGAATACTAAATGGAGTGTTAAAACCAGAAAAGAGCCCCATGAGCGGGTGCCAGTCTGTCAGGCCCCATGCACAGGTGCACCGCTAGGCCCCGCAAGCCAGTGACCCCCCAGGCCCTGTGCACAGGTGCGCTGCCAGGCCCTGTGAGCCACGCAGCAAGATGATGACATAATAGGAGAGTGACACAAGGGAGGGCCAAGACGAGATATGCCGAAAAATCAGGAACTAAGGTGGTGCAGGCAGTAGGACGCCTCTCTCCCACATTGGCGGTTCCGAGGATCAAATCCCAGTGAAGACAGGAGAAGAAGGATGAGAAGAGAGGGCAGGAAACGGACATGGAGAGTTGCCCAGTGAATGGACACAAAAACAGCAAAACCGGGGGTGGGGGTGGGGGTGGGGTGTTAAAAATGGATAAAAGTAAGTAAACAAATAAATAAATCCTTAAAAAAAAAAGGTATAGGGGAGTAAGATATGGACTATAGTTAGTAGTAATACTTTGACAATGCTCTTTCATAATTTGTTAACAAATGTTTCACAACAATGCAAAGTATTTGTGGTGTGATGATGTGTGGGAACCCTGTACAATGTTATGCATGTTTGTTTTGTAAGTTCACAATGTTTACTGAACACTTATTATGTATGTTCATGTATGAATGATATACTTCAATAAATTGTTTAAAAAAAAAACAACAGAAAAGACAAGACAAGAGAGGAGGCTTGGAAGAGAGTCTAGAAATGAAGATTATAGCAATACAAGTAACTAAAAGTATAAAAAGAATAGTGGAAAATAAGATATGAGAGATAAAACCCAATAATCAAAATGGGTGAAGAACTGCCTTTACAGTAATAACATTGAATGCTAATGGATTAAACTCCCCAGTCAAAAGACACAGACTGGCAGAATGGGTAAGAAAATTTGAGCTATCTATTTGCTGTGTACAAGAGACTCACCTTAGACCCAAGTATACAAATAGGATGAAAGTGAAAGACTGGAAAAATGATATTCCACTCATGTAGTAACCAAAACAAACAAAAAAACAAAAACAAACAAAACAAAAACCCCAAGCTGGAGGCTTATACTTTTATTGGATGAAATAGACTTTAATAGTAAAACTGTTATTAAAGACTATGAAGGATATTATATATTAATTAAAGGGGCAATTCACTGGGAAGAAATATCAATCATAAATGTATATATGCACCTAACCAGGATTCCCCAATATTACATGAGGTAAACATTAGCAAAACTGAAGGGTGAAAGAGATATCTCTATAATAATATTTGGAGATTCAATACACTACTCCTATCATTGGATAGAACATTTTGGCAGAGTATCAATAAAGAAACAGAGCTTGAATAATATGAAAAATGAACTAAACCTAATAGACATATACAGAACACTGCACCCCAAAATAGCAGAATATAAATTCTTCTCAAGTGCTTCTGGATCTTCCTCCAGGACAGACCATATGTTGGGTCACAAAACAGATCTCAATAAATTTAAAAAGCCTAAAACTATACAAAGTAGTTTGATTGATTATAATGGAATAAAGCTGGAAATCAACACCAGGTAGAAAAAGTGAAAATTCATAAATATATGGAGATTAAACAACACACTCTTAAATAGTGGGTAAAAGAAGAAATTGCAAGAGAAATCAGTAAAATATCTTGGGACGAATGAAAACAAGAACACAGCACATCAGAACCTATGGGATGCAGCAAAGGTAGTGCTGAGAGGGAAATTTAAAACCCTCAATGCATACATTAAAAAAGAAGAAAGAGCTAAAATTAATGACCTAACTACACAGCTGGAGGAACTAGAAAAAGAACAGCAAACCAATCCCAAAGCAAGCAGAAAAAAAGAAATAACTAATATTAGAGTAGAAATAAATGAAATTGAAAACAAAACAAAAAAATAGAATCAACAAAACCAAAAATTGGTTCTTCAAGAAGATCAACAAAATTGGCAAACCCTTGTCTAGACTGACAAAGGGAAAAAGAGAGAAGATGCAAATAAATAAAATCAGAAATGAGAATGGGGACATTACAGAAATAAAGGAGATCATAAGAGGATACTATGAACAACTGTACACCAACAAAACAGACAATGTAAATGAAATGGACAAACTCCTGGGAACATATGAACAACCTGAACTGACCCTAGAAGAAATAAAAGACCTCAACAAACCAATCATTAATAAAGAGATTGAAATAGTCATCAAACAACTCCCCAAAATTAAAAGCCCTGGACCAGATGGCTTCACAGGTGAATTCTACCAACCATTCAGAGAAAATTTAATACCAATCTTACTCAAATTCTTCCAAAAAATTAAACAGGAAGGAATGCTACCAAACTCATTCAATGATGCCAATACCCCCTAATACCAAAGCCAGATAAAGATATTATGGAAAAAGAAAATTACAGACCTATTTCCCTAATGAATATAGACACAAAAATCCTCAACAAATACTTGCTAATCAAATCTAACAACATATTAAAAGAATTATTCATTATGGTCAAGTGGGTTTTATACCAGGCGTGCAAGGATGGTTGAACACAAGAAAATCAATCGGCATAATACATCACATTAATAAATCAATGAAGAAAAATCGCATGATCATCTCGACTGATGCAGAAAAGGCATTTGACAAAATACAGTATCCTTTCTTGATAAAAATACTCCAAAAAATAGGAATTGAAGAAAACTTTCTCAACATGATAAAGGACAAAACCTACAGCTAACATTGTAATCAATGGTGAAAGTCTGAAAGCTTTCCCATTGAGATCAGGAACAAGACAAGGAGTCCTATTCTCACCACTGCTGTTCAATATAGTGCTAGAGGTTCTAGCTAGAGCAATCTGGCAAGAAAAAGAAATAAAAGGCACCCAAATTGGAAAGGAAGAATAAAACTTTCACTATTTGCAGATGATATGATCCTCTACCTAGAAAGTCCTGTAAAATCTACAACAAAGATACTTTAGAAAATAAACAAGTTCAGGAGAGTGGCAGGATACAAGATTAATGTGCAAAAATCAGTAATCTTTCTATAATTAGTAATGAGCAATCTGAGGAAGTTAGGGAAAAATTCCATCTACATGAACGACTAAAAGAATCAAATATTTAGGAATAAACTTAACCAAGGACGTAAAGCACAATGCATTGCTAAAAGAAATCAGGGAAGACCTAATAAATGGAAGGACATTCCATGTTCATGGATTGGACTGGAAGACTAAATATCATTAAGATGTCAATTCTACCCAAATTGATACACAGATTCAATGCAATCCCAATAAAAATTCCAACAGATTTTTTTTTTAAAGAAATAGGAAACCCAATTATCAAATTTATTTGGAAGGGTAAGGGGCCGTATATAGAAACATCTTAAAAAGGAAGAACGTAATTAGAGGACTCTATCTTCCAGACTTTAAATCATATTACCTAGCTACAGTGGTATAAACAGCATGGTACTGGCATAAAGATAGACATGTAGATCAATGGAACCGAATTGATCGTTCAGAAATAGACCCTCACATCTATGATCAAGTGGTTTTTGACAAGGCTGTCAAGCCCACCCAGCTGGGGCAGAACAGTTTATTCAACCAGTGGTACTGGAAGAACTGGATATCTATTCCAAAAGAAAGAAAGAAGACCGCTATCTCACATCTTATACAAAAACTAACTCAAAATGGATCAAAGACCTAAATATAAAAATTAGAACCATAAAACTTCTAGAAAAAAATGTAGGGAAACATCTTCAAGACCTGGTGGTAGGTGGTAGTTTCTTAAACCTTATACAGAAAGCATAAGCAATGAAAGAAAAAATGGACAAATGGGACCTCCTCAAACTCAAACACTTTTGTACTTCAAAGTACTCTGTTAAGAAAGAGAAAGGGCAGCCTACTTAATAGGAGAAAATATTTGGAAACCACATATCTGATGAGGGTTTGATATCCATGCTATATAAAGAGATCATACAACTCAACAATAAAAGGACAAGCAACCCAATTAAAAAGTGGGCAAAAGTCTTAAATAGACATTTTTCCAAAGAGGAAATATAAATGGCAAAAAACACATGATAAAATGTTCCAATTTCACTAGCTTTTAGGGAAATGTAAATCAAAACTACAATGAGATAGCATCTCACACTGCTTAGAATGGCCATTAAAAAAAAAACAGCAACAGAAAACAAGTGTTGGAGAGGATGTGGAGAAATAGAACACTCTTTCACTGCTGGTGCAAATGGAGAATGGTGTAGCCTCTGTGGAAGACATTTTGGTGGTTCTTCAGGAAGCTAAATATAGAACTGCCATATGATCCAACAATCCCTTTATTAGGAATATATCCAGAAGAACTGAAAGCAGTGATGTGAACAGAGATTTGCACACCAATGTTCATAGCAGCATTATTCACAATTGCCTAAAAGATGGAAACTACCCAAGTGTCCATTAACTGATGAATGGATAAACAAAATGTGGTATATACATACATAGTATACTGCAGTAAGAAGAAATGAAATTGGGACACATATAATAACATGGATGACCCTTGAAGACATTATGCAGAGTGAAATAAGCCACACACAAAAGGACAAATAATACAAAGAATAAGCACACGGAGTTAAAACCTAGACTATAGGTTACAAGGAGATAGGATGAGGACTGAGTAGGGGTACTGATGCTTAATGTATGTAGAATTTTAGTTAGCTTGACGTGGTAAAAGTGTGGAAAGGAAAGAGTTGATGATAACATATTATAGTGTAGTATAACTAACACGGATGGTTTATAAATGAGAAATTAGCTGAAAGGGGCCTAAACTTATTAATCATGAATATAATTTTGAAAAGTGCTATTATTCCCTATAATTTTTGTGTAACATTTATGTAATCTAAGTATCTTTAAAAGAAAAAAAAAAGTGCTATTATTACCTTGAAACAAAAATTGTCTTGTTTGGACAACCTATTAGCTCTCCCAGATTTGAGTAACTAAATATTATCATGCAGGTTTTAGTGGAAGCTGTGGTTAGCCACCCAGATCCCTGTGCAGGCCTGAGGCACTTATTTCCCTAGTTGCTGGGAGTTTTGCCACTGGACAGATTAAAATTGAATCCCTCCCTGGGAACTGAGTACCTCCTCAGCTGAAGAGAGCCACCTTGCCCAAAAGCATGCCCATTCCCAGGGTACCCTGTAGCCCAATGACTGCTGGATGGTGAGAAAGTACATGTTTGTATATGTAAAGGCCCATCCCCCACCCTTGCCTCAAAGTGGGATGACTCTAAAGAGCCATCTCCCCTCTACGCTCCTCATGGGATCAGCTGATGCCTTTATATTGGAACTATATGACATTTCAATGCCTCTGCCAAACCATTCACTCCCCAAAACCTGTTGATCCCAAGGGTGCTCTCCCAGTACACTTGCTGCATACAAATCTTTACCTCAGATTCTGTTTCTAGGGAACCTGACCTAATGAACAGGCTTTTTCCAGCCCTGCTCAAGTCACTGATAAAAATGGGAAATGGGACAAAGAGAAGGGCAGCACATGGTAGATGCCACTGAGTCCAGGTTCTTAGATGGTTCATTAATTCCCTGAACTTATATACAAAACTATATATGTGCTTACATGTGTTTTTTTATTTGTTTGTTTTTTTGAGGTACTGGGCCAGGGATTGAACCTGGGACCCTCAAATGTGGGAAGCCAGTACGCAACCACTCAGCCACATCAGCTGGATTTTCAAAGGGATCCATGACCCAAAAAAGATTGAAAAACACAGCACTGTAAACAATAGTCTGATACTGATCTGTCATAAACATCAACTGTGTTTTTAGAGTGGTTGTTTAACCAGATATATATCCATCTGGCTATCTTCTACAGCCCACATATTTTTCCATCTTAATAAAAAATATACCATGAGAGATTGTGTCAAACTTGTCAGACACCTTGCTAAAATATGTTTACTACAAGTGTTCCCAATATGTCATTCTAACTCAGCTGAGCTTTAAATTGATTTTGTTAAAGCAGTTAGATGTTCTGTTATGTCCTTGAATTCCCTTTTAGCCACTTAAAAAAAACAACAACAACAAAAAAAAAACTCTTCCAGAATGAAAGTAATTCTCTTTTGAGAAGACAGGAATAAAATAGGACTTGAGTAATTCTGTCTGCCATCAGTTAGCAACAGAACATCTTCCCCAGTGAGGCTATCAATTTCTTGTTGTTTCTCTGGCTCAAAAAATAACTAAAAGTTTTTTTTTGTTTGTTTTTAACTAGTGAAGCTATTGTTTCTTTATTCTGGCTCCAGACAATCTTAAAATCTTTGTTTTCTGTGGCTTTTCTCCAAGCCTCAGATTATCTTAGACCTCGTACTACCTCTGGCTCTTATTCCTAACTTAACTCTTTCCAGGTTGTGCCCTGTTTCTTGATCACACACTCTTCCTTCCTTCTTCTATGTTTTATACACGTTCTTCTAAAATACAGAATCTCAGAATAAAGTTAAAGATTTATCTCTCTACCTCTCAAAAGGAAGTTTCAGAAAAGGATTATGAGTGTAAAACTGTATTATTACTGACCTGATGAATTGTAGAGCCACCAGAACCCTGAGCATCTGAAGACCGGGTCACCGGAAGTGGAGGTACAAGATCTGTTTTTGAACTGCAGAGGGTGAGTTTTAGTGTTAATGATTGGGACAGTACCTAGAATTAGAACTTGAGTTGGAAGAGGGCCACAGGATTGAAAGCATGTTTCATATGTCCTCATATTCCATAAGTTCCTACCACAGTGCTTTACACATAGAGGCATTAAATAAAATTTTTTAAATTAAATTAATCTAAGTTAGACAAGTTAACTGATTTACCTCAAATCAAGAATAAAACACAGGTATAAAGTTTTTATGCCCTTTTCTCACTGTGATATATAAGTGGCTTTCTTATTTCTTCTAAGGGCTAACATAAGCATGTGGCCACTTATCCTTTTTTATAAATTTTATGGAGCTATCGATAGCCATGCTCTATATTTTACAAACAAAACAAAACATGGCCAATTCTCTCTCAATTGAGTTTACCTATCTTCTAATTTACTTAATGTTTATCAACATTTTGAGCCTTAATTCAGAGTTTGATGGTTAACATTTCTTCCAGAAATACTAAGTACAGGAATTTCTATGATTGCAGTACTTTTACAAATGGACGCATAATTATTTCATTAGCATATTCATTTTAAAATTAGCAACTATCATGTGTCATGCTGAAACATGGTCACTATCCTCAAAAGGGTAACAAGGAAGACAAAAAAACATCTTATGCTATTTGCTATAATAAAAGAAACAACAAAATGCCACCAAATCCAAGAAAAACTCCTCTGCCAACCTACTTCTCTCAAATCTAGTGCATTACTCACAATAAAATAGCTTGTGCATTTTTTTTTTCTTTCTTTCTTTTAAAGGTGTCAGTACATAGCTTGGAAGTGCTTTGATTCAGCCCAAGTATGGTCCAGATTAGCACTATCCAATACGGTAGCGGCCAGTCACATATGGCTATTTAAATTTAAATTAACATTAAAAAATTAGAAATTTCATTTCTCAGTCACACTAGCCACTTTTCAAATAAGCAACAGCCTCACATATAGAACATTTCCATCACTGCAGAAAGTTCTGTTGGGCTGCTCTGGTCTAAAGCCTTGAGGGTGACGAGGGTCGCCCACTTACTTCACTTCTGAGAGAACTGATCGTTCTCCATCGGAACACTGGGACCGGCGATACTGGCGGTAACTTCGTGGGGAATGAGAATGCCTGATGCGGATTGGGTCACCTTGAGTCCTGAACAAGCAACCAAGAAACGTGGAAACAGACACACCAGAAATCAGAATAGGGTAATATGGAGCTCTTCCTTAAAGAAAGGAGTTCTTCCTTAATCTTGAAACCTCAAAGGAATAATGGCTTTTACAGTTTAAAAATGAACTTGAGGGGAGCGGATGTAGTTCAGTGGCTGAGCACCTGCTTCCCATGTACAAGGTCCTGGGTTCAATCCCTGGTACCTCCCCACCCCCACCTCCCGCAAAAAAAAAAAAAAAAAAATCAACAACAACAACAAAACTTGACTCTTCTCTGGGCTTTGAAAGCCTGAGTGACTTAAATTTCCTAAGTTAACAAGAGAAAAGTGCTCCCTTAACCATACGTGAAAATGAAACTCTTTATAGTATACGTATGTGTGTGTATACATGTATACGTATTTTTTAAACCACTAAATCTTGATGAAATTATTCCCTATGGTTGAAGTCTCTCCAGTGGCCTGGAAGTAAAAAAGTCTACAATACAGACAAAATGAGTTCCTGTCAGAAAAAGGTGATCACTGTCATAGCTACTAACTTGCCTGTCATTTAAAAATTCAATCTTTAACTCATGATGGGGGGAAGGAGGGAGGTGTGAACTAACCTACAGTTTGGGGTGTGAAGGGAGCATGGGTGGCAGAAAGGAAATAAAGCAATGAAGCAGGCAAGTTAGGCTCCTACTTTCTCTTACCAATTATAGCTGGGTGGAAAACATAGTAAATAGGTCTACACTGCATCCTACATTGCTGAATAGGGAATCCTGTAATGTTTTCATGAAGCATCTTCAATATGCTAGTTCTATGACAGGGATTGGGTTGGGCTTATATAACAGGGTTTTGTGGCCAACCGAATTCTCTTCATAAAAAAAAAAAAAAAAAAGAATAGTAATTTTGTTACCAATCAATGAGTATCTCAGAAAAAGAATTTATATTTTTAAAACACTGATATTAATTTTCAAAAGCCCCCTTGTACCTACCACATACAAATAGGCAATTAATAGAAGATCAGAGTTATTGTAGTATGGGATGAGAATAATTAGTTTTAAATACATTATTTTCTACCTCTCTCTCTATAGTCATTTTTAATTCTAGTTAAAATGTAAAGACAAATTAAAGCAATGTAGGGAACACCACTGCAGAGTAAAAATGTATCACTCACTTATGATACTATTAAAAACTCTTGCGGAAAAAATTTTAAGGACATACTCACTCTATTTTAGTGTAAGGAATCTCTTTCAGTTGTTCTTCTGACAACCCAGATGGATCTACAAGTTCCTTTCTAGAAGAGAATGGGCAAGAAAATAAAAGTTGTGATACTGGTATAAATATTAATACCTTTCACATGTGTCAAGTGAGTCTTCTCTTTCTAATATTATGCCAAAACATGGTGTTACTAAAACTAAGATAAATATAAGCAGGGAACAAAGACTAGAATGTGTTCAAGGAAAACCTTTTCTTTTCTGTAGCTCTTTTGCCTTCTCCAATTTTCTACATCCAGAATCTCCTGCCATTCCTCATTTCCCTACCAAAATATCTGCTTCTCTCCCCTGGATGGATGTCTTTTTTCCTTCTCAATTTGTTTTCCTCAGTGTTTATTTTTGACATAGTGGCCTTCTGTGGGTCCACTTACAAGCAAGGCTAAATGACTTTCCAGGAGATGTTAAGTCTGCCTTGTCTACAGACGGGCTGCCTCCAGAGCCTGCCTTTCTGACACCTCCACCACCGTGAGCAGCACGCACTACATGATGATGAAAATGAGGATATTCGACAGGATGCAGCTGAGGCTGCCTCGCATCAGGGGCCATTCTTGTAAATGCCTTAAAACTACATGTGTTTTTAAACAACTTAAAAATTACTCACTGTATATGCTTCCATAACTCTTCTTTTGCTTGGATATCGGGGCTTCTCCTATAAGTAAAGAAAACAACACTCATCTTTGCAAACATGTTCTTTCATCTATCAATCTAATAGCTAGCTTTAACAGAGCTACAACATTAACAGTTTTCGGGTTGTGAAGTTCTTATTTTCAAGCTGAGACCAAAGAAAGACTGGGCAGGAAGAGTTAATGTGATGGTTAGTTTAAAGCAGGGATTCTTAACCTTTTTTGTGCCACGGACCCCTTTGCCAATTAGGTGAAAACCATGGACCCCTTACTAAGTCCAAACTATACTGTATATTATTTAATAAATATATCACACCTACACCAACACATCCCCACAAGAATAATGTTTTTTTTTGAACTTCAATTCAAGCTCACAGAATTGAACCTTGTTAAGAACCCTTGGTTTAAAGATTCCAGATAATTTATGTGCCAGCACCACTTTAAGAAAATCATATAAAACTAGCCATGACCAAGGCTTCATTTATTGAAAGCTTAGAACTGCAGGGGCATTTCCACATACCGCAGTGGCAATTGTACAATGAAGAATGATTGGAGGCTTCTGTTCCTAGTCCTTTTAGGTATTTCTAAGTAAGTATTCTGATTCTGTTTATATGAAGAGTCCCCACGTGATCTGTGATTACCTAGTAGAAGCAGGAACAAGGGAAAAAGAACTAGTGGGACAACCCAGAGGGTAGACTGCCAATTACCTAGCTTTCAGGTTACATCTGATATTGCATTTCTTCACCAAAGCTCGGGCCCACAGATTTTAGAACCTTGGCCTCTACTCAAGTTGTCACCTTCTATTTTCCCTTCTTCGCCCTTAACTACAGATCCCACAAATTCTTCCCCTCCAAGAACTACTTGTTTAACTTCCTCGAATGAGAAATCCAAAGTCGGCATTCACGTGTTCTCACTCCCCATAGTTAATACACAGCAATGAATGCTAGAAATCTTTTAGCACTGCAGTTGTTGCTGCAGAATGATTTTTTTCCCCTGTGAGAAAATGGTAAACTTTCATCAGTCCTTTCAAGTGAACCAAGATCTAATAATAGGCCAAAGATCCACTCAAAATGGACCCAAACAGTAGCAATTAAAAGGCCTGGAGTTAAGCAAAGCCAGTGATATACTCTGTCCTTTGGAATTTTACATTCATAAACTGTATCAGCATTTTCAGACTCAATATCATTTTCAACATATGATATCATTGCTTTTATTTAACTCTGTTAACTAGGGCACAACTGAGGCATTCTTGGAAGCCTTCTGAACCCACAGAATACGATAAGCTACTTTCTTGCAATGGACTGGCTAAGAGTTTTTCCTTTGTGGAAAAAAGATATCTGTCTGTGAAGACCTTTTAATCAACTCAAAATGAGTCAAAACATGGAAGATAAGGGGGGGGGGTGCATCCTTACCTATATAGTGCAGTATTGTTAAATACAGATTTTGTTTCCTATAAGAATACAATTTTATCTTTTAAAAAATCTCAAGAAAGGCTTCTCTGGTAGCCTGTGAAATGGGCCTTCTCTACATTGGCTGATCTGATTCACTAGGCAATATGTTAACGCATTAATTGACACTGTCAGGGAAGGTGTTAATATTAAAAAGCACTAAGCTACTATTCCATTCTCAGAGACAGATGGTTTGGTTGTAACTATACCGCTGTATCTGATTCCCACAAAAAGTCACCCAATAATCTAAAGTGTTACATTACATCTAGATTAGTAAGTTATTTTACTGATAATCATTCTTATATCAGGGAGGTGCAGCCATGAGGGGGTTGGCTGGCTTCCAGTTATAGAGAGTTTCTCAACTTCAGCACTACTAACATTTTGGACCAGAAAATTCTTTGTGATGTTGGGCTGTCCTGTGCATTGTAGGATGATTAGCAGCACCTTGGCCTCTACCCACTAGATAGATGCCAGCAGCACCTCCCCAGTTGTGA
>JAQZBX010007681.1:33097-49995 GCA_029593785.1 Cabassous unicinctus | reverse complement strand
TATATATATATATATATATATATATATATATATAACAAATAACATTTATGTAAACTAATGCACATATATGCATATGTATTTATATATCATTTTACAAATATTGATATGTATTGTGAAAAATTTGATTTTTACCCACAATAAAAAAAAACAAACAAACAGAAAAAACAATAGTTGTTAATCTTGCTCACTAAAGAAGGAATGTATAATAAAATGGCTTGTGTGTCATGAACAATGCATGACACTGGGGATATTTCATATTAAAAAAATAAAATAAAATAAAACACTTTAGATCCATTTACTCAAGTTATGAAATGTATTATCATGTAGTTTAATACTTTATGGCTGTTCTAACCCACAGATATTATTATTATTACTTTATCCATTCAATAGTCATTGAATTTAATTAACAATTATTGTTCTTCAATCCATCCTGAATCTTGAACCCTCCATCTGGGATTATTTTCTTTCTGCCTCAAGAATATCCTTTCACATTTCTTTCAAAATTAATTACTGCTAGCAAACTTTCTCAGTTTTTACTGGTCTGGAGAAGTGTTTAGTTCACCTTATCTTGAAGGACTTTTTTTTTCAGTATAGAATTCTACTTTGGCAGTTACTTTATGATAGCAATGTAAAGATCTCATGCCATTGCTTTCTGTCTTCCATTGTTGGTTTTGGTAGTCAGCTTTTTCATTTATTACTCCTTTACTGGTTATATTCGTATTTTCTAGGTATTTTTAAAATTTTCTTTCAAGTTTACAGTTATATGCCTAGTTTGCATTTATTTTGATTTTTCCTTCTGGGTTTTGTTGGGCTTCTTGAGTCCATGAATCAGTCTCATCAATTTTGACAATTGTTAAAAGTTATCTCTTCAAATATACCTTCTGCCCTATTCTATGTTTAGTCTCATTCTAGCTCTCCCTCTTAAATATATCTTGTAACTTCTCACTATAGTCTCTATTATTCTATCATTCTTACACTCTTTTCTATATTTTCCATTATGTTTTTCCAGTTTCCTTTTTGTCATTTTTCAGCTTATTCTTCTAGTTCATCATTCTTTCTTCTGATATATGTAATCTATTTTTCCTATTCATTGACTTATTCATTAATCAATTGTATTTTCAATTTTTGTGTTTTAGTGTGTATATATAGATATATATTCCTCTGTGTCACTTTGCAAACTTTCCAGTACACTATCTGAATACACTTGTAGGTGTCATTTCATGGGATTCTTACAATGATTGGAGATGAATACATTTATTGGGGGTCCAAGGACCAGAGAAGGAAACTTGCCCAAAGTCCCACAATTAGCCCCAGCAAACTCAAACATCTCTGACATCAGTGAGTTGTGGTCTTCCTAGGTCTTACTCCTTGCCAGGACCTAGAAGGAGTCAGGGTTTTTAGACGTTATTATCATCTCTCCACTGTTTCCTCATATGCCCTTTACATTGTAGAAATTATAGCCCAAACTCCTGTGGGATGGAAAAAGCAGACTTGATTTCCTATTTCACCTTTAACCTTGGTTTAGGATCTGAACAGCCTCAGGAGAGGAAACAAATAAAATGTCTGACTCGCTCTGTGAACACTGATACACCCCTTCCTCACTGAGCCACAGTTTCCTCATGTGTAAATAAAGTAATTAACTCCATTGTCTGGGAATCATCAGGGCCTGACAATCTGGGACAGGAAATGCACCCAGAGATTCAGGGCTTTGATGGTGTAAGTGATGCTTGGTTGCCTTCTTTCCCCTCTGCTCTCTCTAGTCACCAGTGTACTCTGGAAGCCCAAGAGCTACACTTCCTTGCAAGCTCCAGATAGGATCCTGTGCATGCCTTCCCACCAGTGAATGTTTTTTTGGTTACTTTTCTGAGTTTAGCAAATGTTGCCATTTTGTATTCTTGACCTAGTAGTCTCTCTCTTTCACAGAGACTGTGTGATGATCCCTGGGTTTCTTTTCATGTTGAGGAGGGGGAAACTAGAGATGACTGGAATCTTTGAATGTGTGAAGCTTTCAGTGTGGACCTCACTCTGGTGTGCTATATATGGGCTTGTCCTGGAGGATCTTGTGATATTAGTCAAATTATAACTAGGGAAACTGAGGCAACACTGGGACATCTTTTAACATACATGTCTCCTGTTATCTACAGCATCAGCCTAAGATTTAAGTAGTAATACATTTTAGGAGTGATATCCTTGTTCTTAAATTAACTCTTTACTACTGTATGACATGCTACAGGGGAATGTGAAAATCACAGAAATTCTATTTAACAAGCTATATGAATTTAAAAGAATGTATAACTCAAAGTAGAATTTCAGACATTATAAAAGATGTTGGAAAGTAAGATATGTAAGATCATAATTTAGAGATAGGTGGACTTGCATTGCAGTTCGGTATATAGCTTCTGAAAAACTTTTGTTTACATATTCAACCATTAAATATCTCATAGAGCTTTTTATGGGGAGAAATTATTTAAAATAAATGTGATGCTTCCAGTTCAACACCTAACACTGTAATTGGCATATGAAAAAGCTTTAGTAAACAAATATAAGCTGACATGACACTAATGCAACAACTAGAAAATGTACCAAAAATTCAGTATATTGTTTGGGGATCTTAAAATGTGATGAACTTTAATAAAAAGCAAATGATTGGGGAGTTGATGAAACTCAAGTGATCGAGCACCTGCTTCCTATGTACAAGGTCCTAAGTTTGATCCCCAGTACCTCCTAAAAATAAACCAACAAACCAGCAAACTGAACAAATATGAAAACCAACTCTCATTGGGATGTGCATGTAGCTCAGTGGTTGAACAACTGCTTCCCATGTACCAGGTCCTGGGTTCACTCCCCTGTACCTACTTTTAAAAAAAAGCAAATGATCGATTATCACAAAAGTAAGGGTTTGGATGTGAGGGAAAAGGTTATGAGTGTGGTGTGTGCAGAATGCAACAAAGTTACTGATATTATTCTATTTCTTATGAGTTGGTTATTGAACTGCCCTTTGTTTTATAATTATTCTATATTTATTAGAAATACATTTTGTATATTCCCTTGAAATGTTAGTGCAACTGAGAAATGAGTTTTTAGTTTAAATATAATTGAAATTGAAATTACAAAATATAGTAAATAGTGGTCACCATATTGTAAAGACCACCTTTAACGTGTCTGATATTTCATTTTTAACTGGAAAAAGTAAGCATCTAGACAAAGAAATTGTTTAAAGAAGAGAGGGCTCATCTAATACAAAGAAAAATTATTAAAAAAATAAGATATGACAATATGAAAGCCAAAGAATAAAATGGGAAAAGTAAATAATGCATTTATAGTAATATCATTGAATTTGAATGGATTAAGCTCCCCAGTCAAAAGATATAGGCTGACAGAATGGATATGCTGTCTACAGGAAACTCACTTTAGACCCAGGGATACAAATTGGCTGAAAGTGAAAGTTTGGAGAAAGATATTCCATGCAAACAGTAACCAAAAAAAGAGCAGGTGTAGCTATACTAGTATTGGACAAAACAGACTTTAAAAGCAAACTAATGTCAACTCATTATTATGAAATCTAAAAATACTCATATATTCATAACCTTTGGATTCTCCTTCTATTTTGTGAAGATTAAAACTAAAGTTTAAGAATCATCTCTACCCCTGGCTCTCCACATGGTTCCTTTTCTCTTCTATTTTCTACATAAATTTGAATTATTGACAGTGCACTAAACCACCTTTACCAGCAACCTTTCCCTATATTTTCCATCCATGCTCTCATTTTTTAAGCACACTGTCTTCTATCTTAAAACCAAAATCATCTCTAAAACTAAAGTATCTCAGCTTATGCCCCATGTTTTCCCTCTTAATAATTGAATTTTTGGAGCCATCCACATTTAGTTAACATTTTCTCACATCCCATCACCCTCTGAATTTCTAAGATAACTTTGATTTCACCATAAATAACTACAATGAAGATCAACAGTGATCTCAAAATTAAATCCAATGAGTATATCTGCCTTTTACTTGCCACTAAGCTAGAATTGAATCATAACTTCTTTGGGAGAACATTATTTTTTAAAAGATTTCCTGATATCTGAGTCTCTTGACTGTCTTCAAACTACACTAGTACTCCTTCCCAGTGTCCTCACCAATAATTTCTAAAGCAATACTATTGAAGCACCTCAAAATGAAATTTTATACACTGTCTGAAAAACTTTATACTTTCTTTAGTTGCTTCAAAATTTGCCAGTCCTCTTCTATGCTGCATTCAAAACTATTGTGTGGATTTTATTTCTCAGCTTTAAACTCTCCTTAAGTGTGCCACAGACATGTAAACTGAAGTATATCTCAAATTGAAGCTACTTTTCCATATAAGTAAACAATAATCTTCATCAAGTTTTCAATAGTAGCTAGTAGATTCTCAAAAATCTAGAGATTTACCTTTGATATACCTTCCCAGAACCACATAAACACAAAGGATTATTGATGTTATCTCTAAATTGAGCACTATTGTCAACTTTCATTCTTACTCCAATCTCTACAGACATACTGAGTCCAGTATTTCACTGATACCAAAGCCTAACAAAGTTACCATAAGAAATGAAAATTATAGACCAATGTCTATTATGAATATAGAGCATAAAATCCTTTACATAACACTAGCATGCTGAATTAATAACATATTGAAAAGATTAAACACCATGACCAAGTGGTATTTATCCCAGGAATGCAAGGGTGGTTCTTTGTATGAAAACCAATGTAAAAAACTGTATAAATAGAGAAATGAATTTCTTAAATCATGATTATTTCAATAGAAGCACAATATGTATTTGGCAAAATCTAGCACTATTTCTTTTGAAGAACACTCAGAACATTAGGACGAGAAGGGAAATTCCTCAACATGATAAAGGCAATTTATGGAAAACCTACAGCTAACATCAGTCTCAATGGTGAAATATTGAAAGTGTTCCCCTAAGATTGGGAATATGTCAAGGATGAAAACCTTTACCACTGCTATTCAACATTATACTAGAAGTTCTGGCCAGGGCACTTAAGCAAAAGAGAAGTAAAAGACATGCAAATTAGAAAGGAAGAAGTAAAGCTATCTTTATTTGCAGATGACATGATTATATATATAGAAAATCCAAAGAAATCTACAGGAAAATTATTAGAGCTAATAAATGAATACAAAGTAACAGTGTAAAAGATCAATACACACAAAAAGATTCTGTTCCTATGCACTGGTAATCAAAGAGAAAATTAAGAAAAAAATTCCAATTACAATTGCATAAATGGAATAAAATGTCTAGGAATAAATTTAACTGAGGATATAAAGGGCTTGCACATTGAAAACTGGCAAAAACACTGATGAAAGACATTAAATAAGATATACAGATGTAACATGGTCTTGCAAGGTAATGGAATGGAAAGATAGTATTGCTAAACTTTCATTATGCAAAGTGCTCTACAGATTCAATGCAATTTCTATAAAAATTCCAGCAGTGATTTATGCAGAAATGGAAAACTCAATCCCCAAATTCATGTGGGACTTCAAGGTGCCCCAAATATACAAAACAATTTTGAAAAAGAAGAATAAAGCTGGAGGACTCCAACAACTCCAGGTTTCCCAACTTCAAATGGTACTGCAAAGTTATAGTCATCAAAAGAGTTGTGGAACTGGCATAAAGACAGACAAATAGAGCAGTGGAACAAATGAAAATTCAGAAATAAACCCAAACATCTCTCACATATTGCTTTTTTAAATTAGAGAATTTGTAGATATTCAGAAAAACTATGCATAAAACCCAAAGTTCCTATATACCACCTTATTATTAACGCTTTCCATTAGTGTGGTACATTTGTTACAATTCATGAGAGAAAACTTTTATAATTTTACTATTAACTATATTCCATCATTTACAATAGGGTTCTCTGTTTACATTGTACATTAATTTGTTTTTAAAATTATTTTTATATATAAACCTAAAATTTCTCCTGTTAATCATATTCATATACATAGTTGAGTGCTATTAATTACACTCACAATGTTGTGCCACCATCACCACCATCCATTACCAAAACTTTACCATCAATCTTACTAGAACTCTACAATTTAAGTATTAACTCCTAATTCCCTACCCTCATCTCAGACCCTGGTAACCCATATTCTAGATTCTGACTCTCTGCATTCACTTATTTTAATTATTTCAAACAATATTTGTCCTTTTGAATATGGCTTATTTTACTCAACATGAGATCATCAAGATTAATTCAAGTTGTTATATTTATCAGAACTTCATTACTTTTTATGGTCCATTTCATGTATATATCACATTTTATTTATCCATTCATTGATTGATGGACACTGGAATTACTTTCATCTTTCAACAATTGTAAATAATGCCATTATGAACATTGAGTGTGCCCTGCTTTCAAATCATTTTGATATTAACCTAGAGATAGGACTGCAGGTTCATATGTTAATTCTATACATAAATTTCTGAAGAACTGCCAGTCTTCCACAGCAACTGAAACTTTTACATTCCCACCAGCAATGAATGTTGTTATTTTTCCACATCCTCTCAAACACTTGTAACATTACTTTTTCTAAAGAGTTGTCATTTTAGTCAGTGTGAAATGGTATCACATTATGGTTCTGAATTGCATTTCCTTAATATCTAATGAGTTTGAGGATCTTTTCACATGCTTTTTGGCCATTTACATATCTTCTTTGGAGAAATGTCTATTCAAGTACTTTGCCCATTTTTAAAGGGGTTGTTTGTCTTTTTATTTCAGAATTTTAGGGATTTCTTTATGTATTCTAAATTTTAAATTCTAATTAGATATGTAATTTCAAAATATTTTCTCCCATTGAGTAGGTTTTCTTTTTTACTTTCATGACAAGGTCTTTTGATGCACAAAAATTTTCAGATTTCATAAAGTCCCATTTAGCTATTTTTTCTTTTGTTGCTTGTGCTTTAGGTGTAAAGTCTAATAAATCATTGCCTAACACAGTGTCCTGAAGATGCTTCCTTATATTTTCTTCTAGTCATTTTTTAGTCCTGATTCTTATATTTAGGTCTTTTAATCATTTTGAGTTAAGTTTTGAATATGGTGTGAGACAGGTGGCCCTACTCTTTCCTTTGACTATGAATATCCAGTTCTCCCAGAACCATTAGTTGAAAAGACAATGTTTCCCCAATTGAATGGACTTAGCAGGCTTTTAAAAAATCAATTGACCATAGATATGAAGCTCTATTTCTGAACTACAAATTTAGAAATTAAAAATAAAAGGTAGAAAATTTAGAAATTTAGAAAATTTCTAACTTAGAAGATTAGAAATTTAGAAGGTAGAAAATAAATATCCATGTTTGAAAGCTTTTATTCCACAAACTTCAGATGACCATGACACAAAAACTCAAGTAAAGTTTGTGAAATCAAGGTCATGTTAGCTTAAGGGTATTCATAGATTCCTGAATAAGTAGGACAGATTGGAGTGTTCAAGATGAAGCATGAGCTTTGTGATGACAGAGGGTGGGAGAAGCATGAAAACTAAGCAAGAAATACAGGACAGGGAGGAAAAGACTCTTATGGGGGTGATAGGGGCCAGGCAAAGGACCAAGATGGGAACAGGAAGCAAGCCTGGGTCCCTGGAGGGTAGCACAAGGGAACATCAGACAAGAGAGTGGAATAATGGGGAAAGAGTACTCAACTAAGAATTATAGCAGAAGATCAATAAAGGGAGAGAAGGAATTAACACTGTGAACCTGAAGTGAGACTATGCTGTAATAGGTTGTTAGGTGCTTTGCAAGAGGTAGGTAGGAGATATAAGAGAAGGGTAGGCCATGTGCTATGGAGGGAGGAACCTGAACAGACATTCAGGCTGAGCTCAGGTTTGGGCAATGGAGCTCACAAGGACAGGGACCTCTGGAGTGATAATGGGACATTATATTCCATCATGCCTCCCACTTCTATAAACTCTGAAATAATTTTATTTTCCTAATTCCTAAAAAGATGCATTCAGGAGATATAAGCAAGATAGTGGCAGAGTAGGCATCTCTAAGTGTCAGGTCATCCCATAGTGCAGCTAGTAATCAGACAAGCTCAATATATACATCCTGTTTTGGGGTATTCAGGAGACAAGCAGAGCACTGTGTACCATCATTGGAAGACCTGAAAGAGGCTGGCCATCTGTGGTGAAGATTTATGAGTAGTACATGCAACACTGTGGAGGACAATGTCCATCCTCACTGGTGGCCACTTTAGGAGCCACTCCCTGGCTGGAGCTGGAAAGTCCTTTTCCCAAAAAGAGGGGAGGAGGAGATGGCCAGGCACTGACTTCAGCTATTGATTAACAAATTCAGCTGGCTAGAGTCCAATTCTAAGTAGAACTAAAGTTTGAACATGTCCAAGTAAAAAAGAAACTGGTAACATTCATTTTAACTCCATCCCTGGCAGAAGTCAAAGGGGGGCTGATTGAATAGCATAGTGACTTACTGTTTGGTAAGAATCAGATTCTTTCCATCCAGATCAGATTACTGACCACGACTAAGCTCCAAACCCACCCCTGAGTGGGGAGGAAAATGGGTGGAGTTTCACCAGTTGCTCCTGGCAACTACAGAGAGTTTCAGCCCAGATAGCATAGATTACTGCCCACACCTTTGGATCCATTGCTGCCCCCAGTAGGGGAGGAAGTTGGGTGGACCTTCAGTCTCTCTGGGCAACTGCAGGAAGTTTCAGCCTGCACAACCTAGATTACCAACCATGCCTTAGTCTCTTACCCCATCCCTGGTAGGAGAGAAATGTGGGCAGAAATTCATTAGTTTCTGGGGCAAAGTGGGCAGTTTCAGCCTGCATGGCTCAGATCACCACCCACACACTCAGCACCAATGCCACCATTGGCAGGATAAAAATGGCAAGAAACAAATGAATAACAACAGAAATAATCTGATTGGCTAAATATGAGTTATTATAAATTTCTAAAATTAGTTTAAGCAAATGTCAAAGAGGAGCTTTAGCACAAAGCCAATCAACAAGAGAGTCCTAGACTAAAGAGTGAAACTGAACCCAGAGTAAAAACATTAAGAAAATCAGATGCCAAGATGCCAGCAAAAAATTACAAGCCATACTAAGAAACAGGAGAATGTGACCCAGTCAAAGGAACAAATTAAACCTTCAGGCAACATGTAGGATTTGAAACAACTAATCACAAACATTCAAACAAATCTTAATAAATTCAATGAAAGGGCTAAAGAGATTAAGGATAAGAAGAAGACACTGGGTGAACACAAAGAAGAATTTGAAAACATGCAAAGAAAAATAATAAGTATTATGGAATGGAAGGTGCAATAAACAAAATAAAAAATAAAATGGAGGCATACAACAGCATATTTAAAGAGACAGAAGAAAGGATCAGTGTGATAGAAGACAAGGCTTCCAAATTGAAGAGAAAGAAGAAGAGATACAGAAAAGAATGCAAAAAATCGAGCAGACACTCAGGAAACTGAATGATAGCATGAGGTGCTCAAACATTTGCATCATGGGGGTTACAGAAGGAGAAGAGAAGAGAAAAGGGGGAGAAGGAATATTTGAGGAAATAGTGGTAGAAGATTTCCAGACTCTTTTGGATGACATAGATAACCATGTCCAAAAAGCACAAGGTACTCCAATGTGAATAAATCTAAATAGACCTACTCCAAGACACATAAGAATCAGAATGAAAAAAAAAATGCCAAAGATAAAGAGAGAATTCTGAAAGCAGCAAAAGAAAACATATATCACATACAAAGGTATCCCAATAAGAGTAAGTGCTAATTTCCCATCAGAAACCATGGAGGTAAGAAGGTAGTGGTCTGAGAGTTTCAAGAAACTGAAAGAGAAAAATTGCCAGTGAAGAATTCTAGGTCTGGCAAAATTATCCCTCAAAAAATGGGGGTGAGTTTAGAGTATTCACAGATAAATAGAAATTGAGAGAGTTTGTCACCAAGAGAATGGCCTTATAAGAAATATTAAAGAGACTGCAGCAGCCTGAAAGGAAAAGATGGGAGAGAAAGTCTTGGAAGAGAGTCTAGAAATGTAGTAATTTGATATAATTTATGAATTACAAGAAAAAGACACCGATTATGTTTGCAAACTGGTCTGTTCCTGTGGGTGTGATACCCTTTGATTGTATTAAATGCAAAGGTTTTATGCTCACTTGATTAAATCAAGCCATGTCAGTAGGTCATGGCTCAGGGTTGAGGCCCCACTCAAGAACACACACAGGAAAACACGGGAGAAGATGTAGAAGATGAAGAGGGAGAGCACTTTGTCAGTTTTCATCCTGGAGCCCTGGGGGAGAGAACCATTCAGCTGAAAGTTTACAGCTGACCTTCTGAAGAGACCAGAGCAGCTGAACTTGGAAATAAATAGGCCCTATGCCAGCCTACAGTTGAGCTTGGCAGAAGGTGGGACCATGGAGCCTGAAGAGGAAGAAGGAAGGCTCAACTTTTGCAAATATTGGCAACAGATTTTGGTGAGAAATGTAACCTTGAATTGGACTCTTTAAGGCCTTGTAGCTGTAAGCTTCTAAACCAAATAACCTTTATAACAGTCAACAGATTTCTGGTACTTTGCATCAGCACCCCTTTGGCTGACTAATACATGTAGCTATATTAATAGCAAACAAAATAGCAAACTGGTCTTTGCAAAAGCAAATCTGTTAAAAGAGTCAAAGAAGGAATTATATATTATTAAAAATGGCAATCTACCAAGAATAGATAACAATCATAAATATCTATACACCTAACCAGATGCCCCTAAATACATGAGGCATATCCTGGCAAAACTGAAGGGAGAAATAGATGTCTCTACAATTATAGAATTCAATATACTGCTGATATCAATAAATAGAACATCTAGGCAGAACATCAACAAGGAAACAGAATTTGAACAACATGATAAATGAACTAGTCTCAACCCCAAACTCCAGAATACATTTTCTTCTCCAGTGATCATGGATCATTCTCAAGGATTGAGCATATGTTGGCTCACAAAACAAGTCTCAATGAATTTTAAAAGATTGAAATTATACAAAGCACTTTTTCTGATTATAATGGAATGAAGCTGGAAATCAATGAGGCAGAAGACTGGAAAATGCATAAATGTATGGGGATTGAAGAACACACTTTTAAAAACCAGGGGGTCAAAGAAGAAATTGAAAGAGAAATCAGTAAGTATATCAAGATGAATGAAAATGGGAACACAACACGTAAAAACATTAGGATGCAGCAAAGACAATGCTGTGAGGAAAATTTATAGTGCTAAACACCTACTATGAAAAGGAAGAAAGACAAAAAAATCCAAGTCATAGCTAAACACCCAGAGGAAGTAAAAAAAGAACAGCAAACTAATCCCAAAACAAGCAGAAGGAAACAACAGAAAACAATAGAGAAATCAACAAAACCAAAAGTTAGTTCTCTGAGGAGATTAACAAAATTGGCAAAGTTTATCTAGACTGTCAAAGAAAATAAGAGAGAAAATGCAAATAAATAAAATCAGAATTTAGAGGGGGTAGGTTACTACTGACACCACATAAATGAAATAGATCATAAGAAGACACTGTAAACAAGTGTATGCCAACAAACTAGACAACATAGACAAAATGGGCAAATTTCTAGAAACACAGAAACAACTTATACTGACCTTAGAAGAGATAGACTTCAACAAACCAATCACAATTAAAGAGATTGAAACAGTCATCAAAAACCTCTCAACAAAGAAAACTCCAGGATCACATGGTTTCACAGGTGAATTCTACCAATCTTTTAAAGAAGATTTAATAATAATTTTTCTCAAGCTATTAAAAAAATTGAACAGGAGGGAGACTTGGCAAACTCATTCTATGAAGACAACATCATCTTAATCCCAAAGCCAGATAAAGTTACTATGAAAAAAAGAAAATTACATACCCATTTCCTTAATGAATTAGAAGCAAAAATCCTCAACAAAATATGTGCTCATAGAATCCAATACCACTTTAAAAGAATTATACATCATGATCAAGTGAGTTTTATCCCAGGTATGCAAAGGTGTTTCAACATAACAAAATAAATCAGTGTAATATACCACATTAATAAATTGAAGAAGAAAAGTCACATGATCACCTCAATTGATGTTGAATGGGCTTTTGATGAAATATAGCATCCTTTCTTTTTTATTAAAAAACTTATTGAAATATATCATTCTAAAATGAATATACATAAACAGTAAGGTTAGAGTAAAAGATGTTAACTTACAAAACAAACATGCATATCATCATACAGCACTCCCATATATCACCCCACTACCAACACTTTGCATTAGCTTGAAATTGTTATAATCTATGAAAGAATATTGTCCAAATATTACTACTAACTATAACCCATATCTTACATTTGGTGTATTTTCCCCAAACCCACCTGATTATTAACACCCTGTATTACATATTTGCTATAGTTCATGAGAGAACATTTTCATATTTGTTCTGTTAATCACAGTCCATCTTCCACCACAGGATTCATTTTGTTATAGAATCCCATTCTTTGTACAATTCATTCAAAATGTGCACTCAGTGGCTCTCATTTTCACCACAGAATGGTGCTTTCATCACCTCAATCAATTTTATAACATTTTCATTATTACAAAAGAGAAAACACCATCACCCTTTATATCCCCCTATTTTTGTACCTTAGAATTGTTATATCTTTTTGACATTGGTGCAAAAATATAACAATATTACTGTTAGCTATCATCCATAAGTTATATTTGTTGTAATATTCTATGTGTCATCACATTCTTGACATTTTGTAAATGGACACACTTATATTTATACTTCTAACCACAATCTTCATTTCCTTTTGAAATCACTCTGTTACAGTAACTACATTATTCTCTAGCTTCCTTTCAATTGACATTTATTCCCATAGGCTACACCTTTTAGCCACAATAACATTTATAAATCAGCAATGTTAGTTATACTCACTTTAATGTGTTGCCATCAAATCATTGCCACACTTTTACAAAAGACATTAAAAATTCTACACACATTAAGCATCAACTCCCATTCTAAACACACATTCTATTTCTTACTAACCTATGCTCTAGAGATTACCTTTGTGAGTTTATTCATCTTATTTAGTTAATATTAGTGGGACCATACATTATTTGTCCCTTTGTGCCTGACATTTCACTCAGCATAATATTATCAACGTTCATCCATGTTGTCATATGCATCCCAATTTCATTTCTTCTTACAACTGAATAGTACTCCATTGTATGTGTATACTACATTTTGCTTATCCATCAATTGGTTGGTGGACACTTAGGCCATTTCCATATTTTAGAAATTGTGAATAACTTTGCTTTGAACATTGGTGTGCAAATGTCAATTCACATCCTTGCTTTCTGTTCTTTTGTATATATTCTTAGTAACAAGATTAATGGATCATATGGCAGTTGTGTATTTAGCATCTTGATGTACCATCAAACTGTATTCAGAGAGGCTTCACCATTTTACATTCCCACCAACAGTGAAGGAGTGTTCCTATTTCGTCACATCCTCTCCAACACTAGTAGTTTTCTGTTTTTTGTTTGTGTCTTTTTTTTTTTAACATAATGGCCATTCAATAAGGTGTGAAATGGTGGTACCTCACTGTAGTTTTGATCAGCATTTCCCTAATACCTAGTGATATTGAACATTTTTTCATGTGCTTTTTGCCATTTGTATTACCTCCTTGGAAAAAATGTCTATTCAAGTCTTTTGCCTATTTTTTAATTGGTTTTTCTTCTTGTCATTGAGTTGTATGATATCCTTATGTAACATGGATATCAAACTCTTATAGTATAGGTGGTTTCCAAATATTTACTCTCTTTGAATAGGCTACATTTTTTCACCTTTCTGAGAAAGACTTTTGAAGAACAAAAATGTTTAATTTTGAGGAGGCCTCATTTATCAATTTTTTATTGCTCAACCTTTGGGTCTAAGGTTTAAAAAGCTATCACCTACCACTAGATCTTGAAGATGTTTCCCTATATTTTCTTCAAGGACTCTTATGGCTCTTAATTTTATATTTAGGTTCTTTATCCAATTTGAGTTAATTTTTGTTTAAGGTGTGAAATAGGGGTCCTCTTTCTTTCTTTTGGATATGGATATACAGTTCTCTCAGTAATATTTGTTGAAGAGTGTTCTGGCACAGCTGGAGGGGATGGGCTTAACAGACATGTCAACAATGACTTGACCATAGGTGTGAGGGTCTATTTCTGAGTTCTCAATTTGGTTTCATTTTTCAATATATCTATATGTATGCCAGTACCATGTTGTTTTTTTACCACTGTAGCTAAGTAAAATGGTTTAAAGTCAGGAAATGAGAGTTCTCCAACTTCACACTTCTTTTTAAAGACATTTTTGGCTATTTAGAGCCCCTTACTCTTCAAAATAATTAGCTTTTCCATTTCTGCAAAAAAGGTTGTAAGATATTTATTGAGATTGCCTTGAATCTGTAAATCAGTTTGGGTAGAATTGACTTCTTAATGATATTTAGTCTTCCAATTCATGAACATGGAATTTCCTTCCATTTATTTAGGTCTTCTTTGTTTTTTTTAAGCAATGTTTTGTAGTTTTCTCAACACAGGTCCCTTATGTACTTGGTTAAGTTTATTCCTAAATATTTGATTATTTTAGTCACTACTATAAATGTAATTCATTTTCTGACTTACTCCTCAGGCTGCTCATCAGTAGAGTATAGAAACACTACTGATTTCTGCATATTAATCTTGTATCCAGTCATGTTGCTGAACCCATCTATTAGTTCTAGAAGCTTTGTTGTGGATTTTTCAGGATTTCTTAGATATAAGATAATACCATCAGTGAAGAGCAAAGGTTGTCCTTGCTTTCCTATTTGGATGGCTTTTATTTCTTTTTCTTGCCTAATTGCTTTAGCTAGAACCTCTAGCACAATATTGAATAACAGTGGTGACAGTGGGTATCTTTGTCTTTTTCCCAATCTCAGCAAGAAAACTTTCAGTACAATGAGTACTATGCCAGCTGTGGGTTTTTCATATGTGCACTTTACCATGTTTAGAAATCTTCCTTATTTTCCTACTTTTTGGGGTGATTTTATTAAGAAAGCAACTGGCAAGCAAAAGAATCAAAAACAACAAAATTGGAAAGGAAGGAGTCAAACATTCACTATTTGCTGATGATATCCTATAACTAGAAAGTGCCAAAAAAACTAAAACAAAACTATAGAGCTAATAAAGAAGTTCAGCAAATTGGAAGGATACAATATTAATATGCATATACCAGTGGTGTTTTGATAATATATTAATGAACAATCTGAGGAGGAAGTAAGGAAAAAAATTAATTTCCAATACTGATGAAAAGAATCAAATATTTAGGAAGAAACTTAACCAAGGACATAAAAGTCCTGTATTCAGAAAACTATAAAACAGTCCTTAAAGAAATCAAAGATGACCTAAATAAATGGAAGGGCAATCCTTGTTCATGCACTGGTAGATTAAATACTTTTAAGTTGTCATTTCTACCCAAATCTATTTACAGATTCAATGCAATCTTAATAAAAATTTCTAAAGTATTTTTGCAAAATGGAAAAGCCAATTATCAAATTTATTTGGAAAGTAAATTTCTCACATAGCCAGAACTTTCTTTAAAAATAAGAACAAAGTTGAAGGACTCTCTGTTCCTTACTTAAATCATATTATTAGCTAAAGTGGTAAAAACAGCATGGCACTGTCTTAATGAGAGACATATAAATCAATGGAACAGAATTCAGAGTTCAGAAATAGGCCCTCACATCTATGGTAAAGTGATTTTTGTCAAAGGTGTCCTTTCCACCAAGCTGGATCAGAACAGTCTACTTAATAAATGGTGCTGGGAGAACTGACTATCCATATCCAAAAGAAGAAATGAATACCTCTATCTCATATCTTATACAAAAATCAAGTCAAAATGCACCAAAGAACTAAATATAAAAGCTTGAAACATGAAGAGCATAGAAAATAATGTAGGGAAACATCTTCAAAATCTTGTGGCAAATGGTGTTTTCCTGAACATTATATGCAAAGAACAAGCAATGAAAGAAAAAAATAAGATAAATAGGACCTCCTGATAATTAAATAATTTTGTGCTATAAATGACTTTCCCAGTTAGGTGAAAAGGCAGCCTACTCAATGGGAGAAAATATTTGAAAACCACATATCAGATAAACATCTGATTTCTAAAGTACATAAAAAGATCATACAATTAATTAATAAAAAGATAAGCAACCCAACTTAAAAAAGGGCAAAAACTTGATAGACTTTTTTTTCCAAAGAGGAAATACATATAGCCAAAAAGCATATTGAAGGAGTTCAGTTAAAGGCCATGGCAACTGACAGAAAGCAGGTCACCTTGGAATGTATAAGACAGGCATCTCTAGTCTAAAGACAATAAGATAAGATCTGGTAGGAGCCTGGTGGAGAAGCATTCTGTGCTTCAAAGAGAGTATCTGGTATATGTCAGAAAATGATTAAGGTCTGTTATGTGCAGGAATGTAAAGAGAACTGAACCATTACCCTAAGAACTTTCTGACTTTAGTAACATGTAAACTGTCACGTATCTATTACCCTTGCACATGTTCACACGTATTTTCTTTGTTCTAAAGCTAAATAAAAGCCACGATGTTTTATGCAGTGGCGCTCTCCTCCTTTTGGATGGAGGGTGCCCTGACCCCAGCTATTTCTTGTTTTCTTCTCATCCATGGCACTGTTTTCATGGACTTAGTTCCAGAACATCAACATTTGGCACCCAAACAGGGACGCGAAAACACAACTTTTCTTTCAGTCAGTGCAGAACGGACCAAGGAGTTCCTGAGCAGCGGTTTTCAAAAAAAAAA